>VDFB02180584.1:0-27347 GCA_007258455.2 Sequoia sempervirens
AAAATGAAAAAGGCAAAGAAAAAAAAAAATCCTTTGGGTCAATACTTAAGAGATCTGAATGTCTTACCCTAATCATCCCCAAAAGGAAAACACAAGACTAAATAAAGATAAAAAAGTGAAAGAGGTGCATGACATAGAGAACAATGAAGGTACAAATAGAGGAATGTCACAAAGAGAGAGAACATCAAACAGAACGTAACGGGGGATCACATTACACACATGCAATCACACAAAAGAAAATGAAAAAGAAAAGACTAGTAAGGAAAATGCAAGTCAACCTATGAGCAAGTTATCTGCCTCCCAATCTCAGTCTGTATAAGCAGAAGGTGAACAATGAACCTAAGGGACAACGAAAAATGCATTACTAGGACAAGGCTATCAATTTCTTGCCCCCACTAAGTGCAAGACAAGAATGAGCTGAGGTAGGTGATGGGAAAGGTCATGTAATAGTGAGAATAGAATGTTCTACAACTATTCATGACAAGGGTTGAAACAATATTAAGCTAGGCCATCACACAATGGCAATCATTATCATCAAAGTGAAAGTTTTTCAATACTAACTAGAATGCACGACATTCATTGGTACTATGTTCGAGAATTCGATGATATGCACAATGTGGGACTTTTGCATATTTATGATATAGTACTAATCTATTCATAGGTTGTAATGTTATTAGTTCTTTGTTCAAAAGCCATTGTAGTTTTCGTTCACTTTCAGGTGGTGACAAAGGCGTTGTAATTTTTGTAATTTGTAAGGCCTCTTACGCTTGCTAGATTCTCCAACTTCTCTAGATGGGATTAGGGTAGGAGTTTCTGAGATGATCTTATCTTTATCCTTGTTATTATTATGATCTATTGGTTGTTCTTTAGGAAGAAAGATATTCAAATCAGGAGGGGAATCAAAGATCACCGTGCCATCACCACGAAGCCTTAGATATTCTCTAGGGGGCCTTATGTTATGAGAGGGATCTTGATATCCTAACCCCTTTGTGTTTTCATTAGTTGGTATTTTCTCTAGGATTTGGTGGATCTCATATTCAATTGTTGTATCACATCATTGTTTACTTAAGATTGTGAACCCTTTTCCATATGTTTCTTCTAGATTTATGGGAGTGTTTATTACTTTGTTATCATAAAAAGGTTGAGTGTTTGCTTGTCTAGAGGAACTAGGTTCACCTGTTGTAGGGAACTTAGGTTCAACTTTTGTAGGGAACTTAGGTTCAACTTTTGTTTCAGGATGTAAGTAACCAAACATATCAAGAGGTGGTATGGTAGGAGGATTTGGTTGTTTCATGGATGGGTAAAAGGATGCATTAGCTTCTAGGTTGTCAAGACAATCATTTAGGAACTTATTCATGTTGTCATCATCTTCTCCAATGACGTCAACATCACGAGGAGGACATGCATTAGGAGTTGAGTGAGCATGAGTGAGTTTAATTTCGTTAGAGTTATCTCCAAAGGCACAACTTGACACATCCACTAAGGACTTTATGACATCCAAAGCTTGCTAAAGCACATATCCATGATGCAAATTTTAGATTCTAAAGTATGCAACAATGTTGTAAATGCAATTTTGATTTTAAGCAATGCACAAGATGAATGAATTGAATGAAATAGAAAGTCTGCAAACTGAAATAGAAAGGTAACAATAGCAAATAAAAACTCAGAAAATGAGTATAAATGCCAGAAAATGCAATGCAAAATGTGTAGAGGGACTGATTTTCCCAAGGTGGCGAATGAGTCCCAATGATGATTTTTTTGAAAATTTTCAAAAATTTTGAATTGAATTTTATGATTTTTATGTTTTTCGAGCTATATATGAGATGCAAATGTAGAACTTGATTGATTTTTAATGAAATTAAATGCAATAATGCAAGCTAAATGAGCTTTTCACTAATGAAAATTTTGAAACCCTAAAATGCAAATAACCAATGCAAAACCGAATGCAATGTTAATGCAAGCTAAATATAGGATGTAAATTCACTCCAAATCAGAATTATGATGCTCTAAATGTAGGTTCACCAAAAAGAAATGAAGAAAATGTGAGTTAGGGAGATGCTAGCTTATGGTTTAGGACATAGAGCATACCCACACACACCTTTCCAATTTCATTCAAGGGTAACCCTTGAGATCTATTTGCAATGGAGAAAGAGTTCTTGCTAAGGGTTGTCCTAGGGGTTGAATATGATCTATTAAGGGGTTCACCACCGAGTTTAGACTTGGAAAAGACAATGTAATGCAAGATGTAAAACAAAACCCTAATTGAATGCAAACTAGCTCTAAATGACTAAGAAATATGAACAAAATGCAACAAAAAGTTATGAAGTAGAAAGTATGCACCTGGGAGACTGAAGAAGGTAGAATGAAGGTCTAGAATGCTAGAAATTTTGTTGTTACAGTTGACTAGGACTCATTCACCAAGCTAGACAAATCAGTCCTGCTTCTGGGAAAATGTGCAGATACAGGTTTCAACCAAATGGGTATCTGGATCTGTGAAAATCTCTATCAGGCCTATACAGTGGGACTCATTTGCCACTTGTGGTGAATCAGTCCACTTCTATTTTTTTAGAAGTTCGGGCCTGATTTTGTTCCTCTCGGTCTGCTCTGCTCTTTTTAACTAGTTTATGGATCTGAAACTGCAAATTTCCACCTGTAGGTCCTCTCCAAGCTTCTCCAAGGCTTGATAACACTTTTGGAAACTTTGAATGATTCACAACACTTCTCCAACCTTGCTTCTTGAAAAATCTACAACCTAGCCCTAAAAATCACACACAAGAAGAGGGGAAAATGTTGTGGGGTTAGTGAATAGGGGTTTGCCTTGGTCAAACCCCTTGTTGGTAATTAAACCTTGAAATGAAAGAAAATATGGAAGGAGAATGATGAATGAAAAAAAGACAATGTTGCAACTCACCAAAACTTAGCAATAAGGTGCTGCAATTATGCTTGAAATGGCTACAATGGATGTTGTTCTTGGATCTTGTTTGAATGATGTTGATCTTTCTTGAAACACTTGTTTGAATCATAAACTCTACATCATAATTGTTAGAACAATAACAAACACATGATGATTGGCACTTAAAGAATTCCTAAAATGCTTGATAATCTACCCTGAATGCCTTTGAACAGTTCTTGTATACCTGGAACTCTCTTGAATGCTTCGTGTGTTGAATATGATAGAACCTTTGCATTTATAATTCAATTACAAGAATTTCAGCCACACACACTAATGCTCTACATCAAATCTAAAATCAGCTAAAATTTTGGTCTAAGAAATTTGAGATTTTGGTCACCGCAGGGACTCATTCACCCAAGATAGGCAGAATGAGTCCCATCAAACATAATTTATGGGACCAAAAATGAAAAGTGCTTAGAAATGTGTAAAAATTGGTTCGGGGCCAAAAGATCCAGGTGGGATCCATTCACCCAAGGTGGTGAATGAGTCCTAGACACTAAATTTGGGCCACACAAGCCAGGAACACTTGGATTATGATTGGTTAATGATTGGTGTCGGGATTATCCTCAAAAAAATGTAATAAATGAGGTGTGTGGATGCAAAATAGGGTCAATTAAAGTATAATAAAACCCAATTATTAATGACAAACCTAGAGGAATGTGAAAGTGTGTTACAACACTCCAAATAAGGTCAGGTTAAGGTTATTTTGATTAAATTTATGCTTATTATGCTTAGTTAATTGATAAAACCCTAGAAAGTGTGAAAGTGTGTTACAACACTTCACAACACTTAGCAAGGCACCATTAAATTCTATTAGTTCACAAGGGCCCAAGCCTAATGTGAATGTGTTATCCACATTACAATACTAAATCAAGGCAACATTAAGCCAAAAGGAGGGCCCAAACAAGTGCGGAAATGCAAAGGGATACATTTTACTACACTACAACTTCAATAATAGGTTGGCATGTTACACTAGGGGAGGGTCTTGCCACCCCAGCATAATAAACTTTGTATTTGAGAGATTGGCCCTTGAGGCATCACAAAATATTTTAAGTTTCACAATTAGGGAGTCCATATTGTTTTCATCTAGTTCTAGGAATAGTGTTGTGTCATTAGCAAATTGTAGATTTAATAGATCTTCTCTGTTAGGAAGATTAATTCCCTTAACCTTAGGGGATGCAAAGGTTTCCTAGGAGATAGAATAATGCATCTGAGGAAATAACGAAAAGAGCAAGGGCAAGGGGGAAACCTTGTCTTATAGACCTTTCTAGCTTAAATTATTTGGTTAAGGACCCATTTATTTCTATTTGTGCAACTACATCCTTCATAAGAGTTTTAACCAAATGGAAAAACCTATCAAGGAAGCCAAATGCTTCCAAAGTCATAATCAAGAAGTCTTTTTCTACTCTATCATAAGCCTTCTCAAAGTCAAGAAGAAACATAGCTACATTTTGATTGGATAGTTTGTCCCAGTTCATAACTTCCTAGCTAGTCAACATGTTCTCCAGGATATATCCGCCCTTTATAAAACCAGTTTGAGTATTGCTAATGATCTCTAGGAAAATATCCACTAGCCTATTGGCTAGGATCTTGGCAAGGATTTTGTAAGAAACATTTAGAAGGGTAATAGGTCTCCAAATTTATGAGGATTTTATCCCCTTCTTCAGGTTTTTGCTTAATTACCACCTTATTGATATTATTCCCCAAAGTCCCAAATTGAATAGCTTCTTTGTAGAGTTGAAGAAGGTCCTCATTGATCCATTCTATATTATGTTTGTAGAATTCCATAGGGAGCCCATTAGCCCCTAGGGACTTATCATTGTTCAGTGTATTGATAACACTTTTTATTTCTTCTAGAGTTATTTCTTTCTCAAGACTGCTAATTTGTTCTTGTGATAGTTTTATGGGGATGAGATGCTTACACAAGTTTCTTGCAATGTAGTTGGCTGAATTTTTACCTTTTGAAGAAAAAATGTTCTTATAGAAGTTAAATAATGAATTTTGGATTTGTGACCAATGACATAGTATAGGTTAACTACACTTGATCCATACATATTTGAAGCATATTTAAGCCACTAAGCATCAATCCCAATAAGATATTCAATGTAAATAAAAATGAAGAAGTCATTAAAACTAACATATTAAAACACAACAGCTTAAAAACATCTATTCTAAGACATTTAAACTTATCCTATTGGGGGAGTGGTGTCGCATTGATGTGGAATGGCAATCCTTTCTCAATCCATTGGATAATATGAGTCTTTCCAATCGATTTTATTGATTAAAATCGATGGAAATTGATGAGAACGATGAATGAAAGTATTATTAAAAGCTAAATTAACATGATAAAAGCTAAGATGATTGAAGTGAGTGTATGCAATCTATGCTAAATGTATGCAAAACTCTAGTTTCAAAATATACCAGAAATGGATGCAACTAAGTTACCATGGAAGCCATTAATAGATGCTTTAAGCTACTATGATCAAGATTTAAACTAAAAATGCTAAATGTATGTTAAATATGGATGCAAATGAGAGTGATTTTAACACTGTAGCATATCTATCCTATTACATAGTCTATATAGAAAATGTCGAGAGATATCAATTGTAGGAATCCAAAATGACAATAATACTAATAGTGTGTGTTTGTAACACCTCATAGTCTATATTCTATTTGTAAATATATGTCCCTCTCCATAGATCTCTCTCTCACTCATACACACACTTCCTCTTTCTCATTCCCTACCTCTATCTCTATCTCTTTATCTTTCAACCTATCTATATCTCTCTATTACTTATCTCTATCACCTTCTTTCTCTCTCACTCTTGCCTCATCTATCTCCATCTCCCTATCTACCTCTATTTGTTTCTCTCTCTTTCTCTCTCACTCCGAGCTCTCTATCTCTTTCTATCTATGTCTCTCTACATCTATTTCTACATCTCTATCCCTATATGTATATATCCTTGACCTCTCTCCCCCTTCTTCATTCTCTTTCTTATTAATCTCTCTCTCTCTCTCTCTCTCTCTCTCTCATATATATATATATATATATATCTCTCTCTCTCCCCCTATTTCTATCTCTTTATCTATTTTCCTATCTATACCTCTCTATCAATTATCTCTATCACCTTATTTCTCTCTCACTCTTTCCCCCCTCCATCTCTGTCTCCCTATCTCTCCCCTCCTCTCTATCTATACATCATTATGTCTACTTCTATCTCTTTCTCTCTCCCTCACTCCTCTATCTCTGTCTATCTATATCTCTCTACATCCATTTCTCTATCTCTATCCCTTTACATATATCTCCTTTCCCTCTCTCCCCCTTCTTCATTCTCTATTTTATTCATTCCATCTCTCCCTCTATCTATTTGTCTTTCCCTAATTCTCTCTATTTTTCTCTTTATCTCTCTCCCTCTCCCTCTCTCTATATCTCCTTATATCTCTCTTTATATCACTCTATCTCACCATATATCTCTCTCTATCTCTCCCTCTTCCTCCTTATCTCTTTATCTCTTCCTCTCTATCTACCACTCTTTATCTCTCCCCCTCTATCTTTGTATCTCTATCTATCTTTATTTCTCACTCTATCTCTCTCTATATCTCTATCCATTTTTCTCCCTCTTGCTCTCCCATTCTATATTCATCTCTACGTTTATCTACTTGTCTCACTCTTCCTCAATCACTCTACTTGTCTCACTCTTCCTCAATTGCTCTATATTCATCTTGATCTCTACCTCTATATTTACTCTCGCTCCCTCCATCTCTAAAAATGTCTCCCTCTCTCTACCCATCCATCTCTCTCCCTATCTCTAGAAACGTCTTCCTCTACCTTATTCGCGCCTTCTCTCTCTCCATCTCTTCTACTCTATCTTTATCTTTATTTTTCACTCAATCTCCCTCACTCATCTCTCTCTATATCTTTCTATCCATATCCTTCTCTATGTATATCTCTCTCCCTATCTCTTTATCTCTTTTCCTATCCCTGTCTATCTATCTCTCTATATTAGCCTCTATCTCTTCCCCTCCCTCTAATATGTCAAGTGAGATAAGCTAGAGTGGTGAATATATTGGGGATTCCAAAACATATAAAATCAAGATAATTAAATAAAGAATAAAAATGTAGCAAGAGAGTTATTTTTAATTATGAAATAGTTCAATAATCAAAATTAAATTTCAGCTAATAAAAACAATAACTATTTCACCATTCAACTATTTAGTATTTAAATAGACATTCAAATTATTACCAATCACTTTTTAATATTTCAGACCTTTAAGAGTATATATAATTAGTAACACTACAATGACATGCATAATAATAATATTACATTTAAAATATATTGTAGATATGCAGTATTTCTATACACCATGACTGTATTCCGTAGAAGACATTGTACAAATGGAATCTTTCTATACACCATTACTATATTCCATAGAAGAAATTGTAGAGATGCAATCTTTCTATACAAGATGACTTTATATGCATACAGTATTCCATAGAAGCCATTTTATTTACAATATATGCATCTAAGAGAATTTTTTCTCTAGTAGCAACTTATGTTTATGCCATGTTTGTTCTCTGGTAGTAGGTAATTCCACCTTATTAATCCAATACCTGTCATATTCTAAAGTGGTAGATTTGTATATTCTAAACTCCCAGGTTTTTAAAATTTCTATCCTTCTTTCACTTATAAAACTTTCCCCAATTGTATTCCCTATACTTGTGAGGATTCTCTTCACTCACCATCTCCTCCAGAGGCTTGACCATGACATAGTGTGAAGGATTAAGGAAAAATGGAATGGAGAGACATCTTCGGCTATCATTCACCACCACTCTGTGCTCTACACTTTCACACCTATCATTGCTCCAAACCTACCATGCCATTCAAGGGATCAGTCCAGCTTTGAATATTGTAGGAAACAATTTCTTATAAGTAGGCCTATGGCTCATGTCACAACTAGCTAAATGGCTATGTTAGAATAAAAGAGCTTCAAGAGTCAATACATTGTAATTGTTTAAATGTAGAGTTCAATTTTTGACATAAATAATAAATGAGATATTCTGCAATTGCATTCGCGCAAGGGTTTCTAAAGCCTTTTGAACAGATTCATTTTGCATGCAAACTACACAAATCTGCAATCATGACATTCCATGAGATTACATTCTGCTAAACGGCTCACGTGATTTGTCTAGGATTCCATGCTTTGTATACATATCTTGCAATCATGGCGACCATGAGATCGCATTTCTTGGAGGCATCTATCAAATGGTTCATACACCCTATCTATGCTTTCGTACTTCTTTCCTGCAAGCATACAAAATGTTCTTTCCATTGAGCTTTAATGGATTCCACGCATCATTCCAAGTCTCTCATATTGGTGCGGGTAGTAGGTATACTAACAAAGGTTTTAGAATTTAGCTTTATACCTGTCAATTGCATCTTGAAAGTTTCTAATACAATCTACAACATATCAAATTGTCTTTTGGATTGATCAAAAGGATCGAATACATCTTAATCAGTTTATTGTTGTGATGAATTGCAGTGGAAGAGCTCTTTCCAATTGGCATCCAAAGTGGAGTCCTCGTGAGAAGAGCGTATGAATAGCATATGGAAATAATTATAGAAACTCCTATTTCTAAATAATATTAAAAAAAGGTTGTCTCTCAGTCTGTTCCATTCAGGAAACAAGAAAATGAAATAGGATAACTTTTTTTTAAATCATCTCACAAATTATGTATTCTCTAGCATTTATCTATTGGTGGAAATGCTACTATGCACCAGGGTCAACAGTTCAAATCCCACCACCAATGAAAGAAAATTAAAACACAACCCAAAACCCACAAAGAAATAATATATGGAAAAATATACCTGAGTAATATGCACCTAGCCATAGGGTTCAAAGCTAGCATAGCAGATGGGCTCCTTTGTTTTCTCACAGAGGGCCAACAACTCACTTTCTTGAATGCATTCTTCTCCTACACTGCAGACTAGATTGAACATCTCATCCAAGCTAAGCCTAGCCCGAATGAAAAAACAACGCAAGAGAACCTATCAATCAAGCATAACATAGTAGAAAGTAACGTGCCTAGATTGAATAAGAGAATAATGGAGTGTTTAAAAAAATGTACCTCGATCATGGCTTTAATATGCAAGCAGACACAAATTAAGGCCTCTGGTTGCCTGTGCAGTAGAAAAATGAATTGGTTGGTTTCCGTGGCAAACTATGCATTCACATTAAAACGGTTATGCGAAAACAGTTTCCAAACCTTTCTCCTGCAATGCTAATGAGTTAATAATGAATCAATAAATATTTAACAGATTGGTAGTTAGTATTTTATAACCCCTTTTTTTTTTGTTATTATTATTATTTTTGTTATTAATATCAAGATTTACATTAAAAAAACACATGAAGGGTCACGATGTGAAGAACTCTTCTTGATTTAAGGTAGAGTTTTTCTGAACACACCAAATGCCATTGTAAGACGCTTCTACATAACATAAGTTTACTATGTATATGGATCCCTATTCAATAGATACAAAGTCTATTTATAGAATAGATAATGAGAAACTGATGGTCAACATTGAAAGAATCAATCAATGGTCAGGATGGAAAGAAAATGGAGGCATGGATCATGGATTCCTATCAAGGGTTGAGAATGCAAGTTGGTTTTTAATCAAGGGCTCACAATCATCCAAAGAAGAACACTTTCAAAACTTGTTCAAGAATTTTGTTGAAAGTTTGTTACAAGGAAGAATATTCCTTTTTTCAAATGAGTGAAGAGGAAGAATATTCTCATGGATGAGAAAAATTAGCATTTAATTAACTAAAACCAAATTTTAATGTGCAAAAGGGGAAAGAATATTCTATGAGAATATTCCTTTTTAGAGGAATGTGCAAAGGAGGAATATTATCAAAGAATATTCCCTTGCAAGTGGGAGAGTTAGAATTAATTAGTAATTTGATAATTAAAACAAAGTTTCAATTATAAAAATTAGGGGAATTTGATAATTAAAACAAAGTTTCAACTATTGATTTTTTAGCGACACACTTGTTGTATAGTGGTGCGCCGAGGTTTTTATTTTCGCGATGCATCTGATTAGGGGGTCATGTGTACAAATAGCCATGCAATAGGTTTTTTAGTTTAGTGTCACTCACTTACGGTGGGTGACGCACTTTCCAAATAGCAATGCGCCATCATTTTTAAATATAGCAACACATGCAAATGTTGATGCACAATTAAGTATTATGACGCACATCGCTAAATTGGCGACACACTCCAAAATTTATACAATGACGCACCCTTAAAATAGTAACGCTATTCATTTTAGTGACACAATTGATTTTTTGGGATGCAGTCCTTTTGATTTTAATTAGTTTTCTGACTTTTAAGAAAATTGACGATGTGTGTGTGATGTGTGCAGGAGGATCCATCGCCATTGATGTCGCGAGAGCACCATTCTGATATTCTGGTAGCGGCACGATATTTCAATGACCAAGAGGTAGAGTAGCTAGGGATGCTCATATTAGGGTTTATCTCTTTCCTGCCAGAGGTCTGCACCCATTTGGCTATGATGATGGCGCTCATTGAGAGGTGGCATAAGAAGACTTCTTCTTTCCACTTTCCCATTGGCGAGGCCATTGTCACACTCGAGGATGTGTGGCAGATCCTATAGCTTCTTATTCATGGAGAGCGCGTCTTCTATGACACAGAGGCCGAAAGGGATGCATGTTGCTCACTGTTGCGGTCTGACAACATCATATTGGTCAATTCACAGATAGACTTGGACTTGTATAGAGCCCGAGTACCCATATTCAAATTGTTCGTTGTGGCACTCATTGCTGGAGTGATTACCCCCAACCGACGAGGCTAAGGTTTCAGCCTAGGTTGGGGGGTAGCATGGCACGGGATGATCCGATGGACAACTTTGTATGCATGGGGGCTCATTCTACTTGCTTCGTTATATCATGATATGCATCAGGTAGTTTACTGTGAGGGTAGGAGCATCACGACCAGTGTGACATTGCTTCATATTTGGGCATACAAGCACATAGTTGTCCTAAGACCTTTGGTTGTTTTAGTAGACATTCATGAGGACAAACCCATCATCTTTAGATATAGAGTACCGATGACATTACAACACACCAACTCGACAGGACTACCTTATTAGCGATGGATCATTGATGACAAGACCGTGTTCATATGGAGGTCATGGCTACAAGTTTTGTCTTTGTACAACGATCAATAATAGTTGTACTTTTCCTACCAGACACACTACATATAGGGGCGGGAACATACCATGATTGAGTGGTATCTCCAAGACCGCATTGTGAGGCAGTTCGGGGAGGTACAAGGCATACCTCTCGATGATTACATAGTTGTTTTCATAAGATCTCAGAGAGAGGTCTAGTGGGGAGCATAGATTGACCCCGTAGTGGTGGTCAATGAATTTTGACAGCTAGTTGCCCAGCCTTAGGCATTTGATCAGGGTTTGCTAGACGCATGGACTACCCCGGGATATGATGCATGGTTCAAGCCACCCATGCATTTAACAAACCCAGCGGGGGATACCCCAGAGGTAGAAGCAGAGGTCTAGATGGGGGCAGAGATGGGGGTAGAGGCAGAGGGAAGCAACAGCCAAAGGAGGATAAGGCACAAATGTCAGGGGATATAGAGCAACCCCGATGGGATCAGGGTCACCAGGACCCAGGACATCAACAGGATGGCCAACAAGATGGATAGGTTTTAAGGGCACCACTGCCTCCTTCACCGCCTCAGCAACCAGATCAGTAGTTATAGGATCAAGTATAGGATCTCACAGTCAAAAGAGATAATTTGCATCAGTAGCTTCAAGCTATGACCGTAGAGAGAGACAGAGAGGTTCAGTTGTGATAGCAACTAGACCTACAACTGGCCTAGGAGATTGGGTGAAGGCAATAGTTCGAGGCTATGACAACGACATCTTAGGGATGGATGGTGTCATCACACATGTACAGAGAGGCAGTCATAGAGGCTATGTATTACATGATGCATTATCATCAAGATGTTCCCAGAGAGATGTGGCAACCTGACTTTTCTCAGAGGAGTGGGGCACCTCCTAGGACTGAGGATCAACCATCAATTAGATAGCCTGGGGAGTCGAGCAGTCACTAGGGCTAGCTATCATATAGAAACTTTGTGGATTATTTGCTCGATTATTTGTATAGATACATATTCATAGGCTCATTTTTTATAGCCTCGTGTATATTGTACTTTTGATTGACATTCATACACACTAATTCAAATATTGTACGATGATAGTCATTTTATATATATATATGAGATGGTTCGGATCTATGATGTGATGTGCTATTATGTCATGCTTTATGGATGTATGGATGCATATGATATGATGTTATGTTATATTTATGTGTTGTGATTATGTATGGATGCAATGTGATGGATGCACTTCTTTTATTTATGTTTATGTGTTATGCGATGATGTAATGTTTATGAGATGGATGTAATGTTATGGATGTGCTATCTTCTTTTTTAGTATCTTTGTATGATATGTTATGAGATGGATGTTTGTGAGATGCAGATGATATGAGATATTTATGTAGGATGTATGGATAGATGCATTTCTTTTTGTGTACTTTTTCCATGTGATTTATGATGTCATGATGTATGTATGTATATGGATGCATATATGGATGATGTAGATGTTCATGCTTATGATACGATAATGCAATGTGTTAAGATGCTTAGAATAACAAATCTATATTATCTGAAACAACTTAAATGATAATGATGATGCAGTGGATTATGTTTTCCATTATTATGATACGTTATGATGATGCGAGATGTATGTATGCTAACGATTTGTAGATGCAGGATGGATGCATGATGATGTTTTTGCTGACTGACATGTGTAGCGTAGAAAAATGCATCTCTTTACATTTTCACACTTGTTTGGGCCCGCCTTATTCAAATTTATGCTTCTTTATGCTTTAAATGGTCTTTTTTCCCCACTTTTGAATTAAATATTATTTTATTTCAAAAGTTAGCTTTTCCCTCTTCTTCTATAATTAAATAATTATTTCAATTATTTAATTATTCATTAACCTTTTCTCTCTATAATTAAATAAATGTTATATTCATTTAATTATTTACCCTTTCTTTATCTCCCCAATTAAATAATTATTTTAATTATTTAATTATCCCTTCCCTCTCCATTAAATAATTGCTTTTAATTATTTAATGTTCCACCTTTCCTCAATAATTAAATAATTATTTTTAATTAATTAATTATCTAAATATTTGTTCTCACCTTTCTTTTTAAATAAACAAAATCAATATTTTATTTATTTCTCCTATGTTGGCCACCTAAATTAAATAATTTTTATTATTTAATTCTCTCCAACAACCTCTTTTTTTGTGCCAATCTTATTTTCCACCTCAAGTCTTTATATATCCATGTCTTTCTTCTCTCAATTAACCTCCACCCTTGATTGAATTATTTTCTAATTTAATCTTGGCCCTTGATCATGATCCTTATTCTAGCCATTCACTTAACTCTCCTCTATAAAAGGAGACCTTTCATCCATCCATTATCCAAGCAATTATCATCAAGCCTACATGTTGTCAAGTCAATTCATCACTTCTAAGGCATTCAAGAGCAAGATTCTCCATCAATTGTTGCAGCAATTCAAGATCCTTCATCATGAAAAGTTTCTAATTCCATTGTTTCATGTTTCATGCTTTATTATCTTATTTCATCATTTTGGTTTAATTACCTAAACGGGGTTTGACTAAGGCAAACCCCCAATCCCTAACAATCAACATTTTCTCTCTCTTCCTTTGTGTGATTGCAAATTTAGTTGCTTGGATGGATTGGACATGATTGAAAAATAGGTTTCAAACTTGTTGAAGTCATCTCCCTATTGGAAAGGTCAAAATATACACAAAAAGTCACTTACAACCTCAGAAATCAAGGTTTCAGATCTGGATACTTGGAGGAGCAGAAAGTGCAGACCAAGAGCTTCCATTTCCACTTTCAGATTTTTTGAAAAGCCAAAGTGGACTAAGTTGCCATCAATGGTGAATTAGTCCCAATGTACATGTTTGTTAGAAATTTTTGTAGATTCAGATACCCATTTGGCTAAAACGGGCTTTGAACCAGTTTTCTAGATTTGGGACTAAGTCGCCTAGAATGGCGTAAGTGTCCCAGTAGGTCAAAATTCTAGAATTAGTAGCATTTCCAGTCCTCAACACATTTCCAAGTGCACATCATTAGTTCTATAGTTTTCTATTTTGTTTCATGGTCTTTTCCAGGTCATTTAGTTTATGTTTGCATATCACAATGTGTTTTCAAACAAAGTGTGTTTTATTAGTTTCACATTAGTATTCAATCTCTTTTATCAATTATTTGCATTTAGGGCATTCTATTTAGACATATTTCAATCATATTTGCATTAGTCTTGAGTGATCCATCTAGGTTTTTGGTGTACCTCTCTCCTTTTAGGTGCAAAACCCTAGAGGTGTACAAGAGAGCCCACATTCCCAAAAATCTTTGGTTCATTTTGGTGAAACTGCATGTAGAACATCCTATTTCTGATTTAGAGTGCCTTTACACTCTAGGAATAGCTTACATTTCCTTTTGCATTGTTTCATTTGCATTCTAGGGTTTCATACCTTGCATTAGTGAAAAGCTCATTTAAGCTTGCATTATTGCACTTCACTTCCTTGAACAATAGGGAAATTTTGCATTTGCACTTTATATTTGTAGTGTAAAACATTTAACACATAGGAATCCATTAGAAAATTTAGAAAAACATAAAAAATACCCTTACTGGGACTCAGTCGCCACCCTAGGCAATTTAGTCCCAGTACACATTTTGCATCATAGTTATCATAATTCAATTTCTAGTTTCTTAAGTTGTTGTTTATCTCAGTTACTTTTTTGTTTCAGTTCAATTATTTTTTGTTACATTGAAATCATTAGAAATAGCATTAATTACATTCATGGAAATTATGGATAGCATTAAATTTTTACAATTTTCATTTTTAGCATTAGTTCCTAGTTCATTTAGATCAGATTCATTAGAAAACGAAAACAACAAATTGAAAACATCACAAGAACCAATTCAAAAAATTCTTACATTTAGAAAAATTATATCATCCAATCCCTTTAGTAGTGATGAATTAGACATGTTAGATGAAGCCCTTAAGGAATTCCTCTCACTAGGATCATCCACTAACATTTTGACACAAGAGGTGCAAGCATCAATAATCATGATAATCATAATTGTTCTTCTCCTGATATCTCTCTCATTGGTGATGAAGGTATCTTGTTGAAAGAAGACACAATCATTGAAGATCATGAAATTCTTGTTTTTCTTCCTTCTCCTCCCCCTTGCAATGACACTATGACACACAAAGTTGAAATCAAGGCCACTACCTTACCTAGTCTTCATTCATCTCCCAACACCTCCCCTACTTGTGAAAATACTTTAGTAAATAAGGATACAATCGTGAATGATCATGACAAACACATTGGTGTGGAAGATAGGTTGATAATTGAGAGCTATGACAATCCTACCTCTCCTACTCAAAAGGACATTATAGGACATGGGAATGTAAATATAGATAATCATGACAATCAAACCTTTTCTTCTCCTAATATCTTCTTTGGACATGAAGAAGATAGTTTAGTGTTAGAAGATGTCCTTATTGAGACTCGTGAGAATCTTATTCCTCCCTTTCCTAGTTCCCCTACCATTTTGGAAGACCTCTTTGAACAAACAAGTCCACTCATTGGTAGCCATGAAATTCCTAGTTATCCTTCTCTTGATGCATCTTCTATGCGTGATGAAGCTACTTTATCAAATCCAACCATGAAATGTGATGAACCTATTGTTTGTCACTTTCCTAAAAGCTCTCCTACTAGGATAGATACTATGGCACAAGAGAATGAGACCTTAGAGAAAAAGGATAACATTCTGAACAACAATCGAATTTCCCGCTCTCCTAACATCTCTCCTATTGGTGAAGAAGATCACAAGAATCTTTGGGAAAACATCACGCATTCAATTTCCTATGAGCTTATTAGCAACCTTGATAGTCATCCTTCCAATATTTTTCCTAGTTATGAGAGTTTCTTAGTGCAAGAGAATAACAATGTTGACACACTCCATAGTTCCACACCCTCTAATATCTCTTCTATTTGCACGGGAATGAAGTGATAGAAGAATATGAAAGCATAGAAAATCATGATAATCATAGTTCCTTTTCTCCCAATATCTCTCCTACATGTGACGAAGGTATTTTGGAGCTAGAAGATACACCCATTGAGAATCATGACAATGTTGAAAGCTCCTCTTCTATAACCTCTCCTACTTTGGAAGATATTATGGCACACGAGAATGAGATCATAAACACATCTCTTAACATCACTCGACCTAGTTTACATTCATCTTCTAACTCCTCCCCTATTTGTGAGAATGTTTTTGTGAGCAATCATGACAATCACATTATTTGTGAGGAGGATATGTTGGCATTAGATGATCAAACCTTTAAGACCTATGCAAATTCTCTTTATTTTTCTTCCCCTATTTTGGAAGACATTATTGGACAAAGGGATGTAATCACAGATAATCATGATCATCATACTTGTTCTTCTCCTAATGTCTCCTCTACTAGTGAAGAAGATATTTTGGGATTAGACGAACTATTCATTGAAAGTCATGAGAATCTTCTTGCTCCCTTTCCTAATGTTTCCCCCATCCAAGAATACATAATTGAGCAAAAGGATCCAATCACCGAAAAACACGAATGTGATGATTTTTCTTCTCTTGATGCCTCCTCTCCTTTTGATGAAGTTACTTTACAAAACCTATCCATGGAATGTGATCAACATATTGTTTTCTTCTCTCCTAAAAACTCTCCTGCTAGGCAGAATGTCATGGTGCAAGCAAACATCAACACTATCATGTGCAAACCAAAACTCAACCTCACTTTGAAGCATCTTGAATTGCTTGATTTGGATTTACCACCATCATGGGAATGCTTTGACAATCATGAAACCTTGAAGCAAATGTTAGGAGCTTATGACAAGTCACCTTCTACTTCTCAAAACAAAAAGGTTACATGTGCTATGATCAGTACCAAGCAACAACATATAGAAAGACAAAAGCAAAATGAAGAAGCCACAAAGTTATTGGAAGAGGCTTCGAAAACCTTCATTTCTACATCCATGGGGGAATAAAAGATATAACAAAAGGGTCCAAAAAGAGAAAAGAGAAACTGGTAATAGTAATACAAAATTCAAAAACATCCACTTCAACCACCTTAAAAGCAAAGACAGCATCCAAGACAAACTTTAAGGAAATTCAACAACCACCAAATCCAAAGCAAGTGACAAAAATTTTTGGACGAAAACTTGGGAAAGGATGTGATAGTATAGAACAAGGTATCCATGTCCCTATACAGCCTAATGATCTTGGTTGTTTTCCTTCAAAACAAAAACCTTCAATCAATGTCAACACCATCACAAACAATTCTTCCAAGATAACTTTAACCTTGGTACATCTGAAACTGATAGATATCTCATTAAATATGTATCAAGCAAAAACTTTGTTTACTCATCATAATAAATAACATTAGTTGTTGCTCCTTGCCATAGTTGCATGTTTTACATTCATCGCAAGGAGCAACATCTCATCATCCCTTCCCGGCTCACCTTTGTCCTGCACTAAGTGGGGCCAAGGGGTTAGGAAGCCTTATCCTCATATGTCACTTGTTGTTGTCTCTTTTGGGTAGTCATTAACCTTTCATGAACATATAAGAGCAAGCGTGGGATGTGGATGACATGTCTTAAGTTGACTCACATGTGACATATTTATCCATGGCGTAGCTTCATTTAGAAACATATGACTTGGAATAGGGTTTTCCAAGTTAGCTCTCATGTCTTCTTTCATTGGCTACTTTAAAGAAATTGCTCACAATGATATTGTAGCAACTGCTTTAAAGTGGAGGCATACATAGATGACATCTTTTGGCAAAAATTTCATGGTGTGTTTTTTTTTTTCTTGTGATGTGTCCTCTTCTTGGTGGTGTCATTGGGTTTGATGTCGTCCAAGAGTGTACAATCTTCTAACATGGCATGATGTGAACGAGGCATTCCATGGGAAATGATCTAACACCTTTGACTTGTCCTCTCTTGGATACATTAGGCACAATGCTCCCTAAGAAGAATACCTTACATGAACAAAGAAAAATCCCCTTTAACAAAGTTTTTACATAACATTCAAAAGCATTTACAAAAAGCATTTTCATTGTGGCATCTTATTAAAGTTATCAGGAGGTATAAATTTGGTATGGTTGAGTAGAAAGCCCAATCCAAGGCATGACTTTCCCCATAGCCACTTTTGTGTGTGTGAGTGCATACCATCCATGAGTGTATGTTTCTCACCTTTTAGGACTTCTCACCCGACAGACAACCAAGAGTTTCGTCGCCTCAGAGTGAGTATGCATTTTTGGACAAACAGCCTAGATCTTATCCACATCATGTTGGACAAACGATCGAAGCTTGATCCATCTTATTCTTATTTCTATTTCTTCACATTTTCCTTTCTTCTATTTATTGTCATTGCATGATCGCATATCTTGTTTTGCTACAAATCATTCACCTTGTGCACGTCCTTTTGCGCTTATGTTGATTTGACTTAGGATCTTGGATCCTGGAGGCTTGACCGCTGCCTTGATCTTTTTCATCCTTTTTCATCCACATTGGTATGATTGGACCCCTCTTGAATGTCTACTTTAGTGTGAGTTTGAAACAAGTTCATCCTCTCACTAAAGTGGGGGCTAAATGTAGTGTAGAAAAATGTATCTCTTTACATTTTCACACTTGTTTGGGCTCGCCTTATTCAAATTTATGCTTCTTTATGCTTTAAATGGTCATTTTTCCCCACTTTTGAATTATATTATTTTAATTCAAAAGTTAGATTTTCATTCTTCTTCTATAATTAAATAATTATTTCAATTATTTAATTATTCATTAGCCTTTTCTCTCTATAATTAAATAAATTTTATATTCATTTAATTATTTATCCTTTCTTTATCTCCCCAATTAAAATAATTTTAATTATTTAAATATATCCCTTCCCTCTCCATTAAATAATTGCTTTTAATTATTTAATGTTCCACCTTTCCTCAATAATTAAATAATTATTTTTAATTATTTGTTCTTACCTTTCTTTTTAAATAAATAAAATAAATATTTTATTTATTTCTTCTATGTTGGACACCTAAATTAAATATTTTGTATTATTTAATTCTCTCCAACAACCTCTTTTTCTATGCCAATATTATTTTCCACCTCAAGTCTTTATCTATCCATGTCTTTCTTCTCTCAATTAACCTCCACCTTTGATTGAATTATTTTCTAATTTAATCTTGGCCCTTGATCATGATCCTTATTCTAGCCATTCATTTAACTCTCCTATATAAAAGGAGGCCTTTCATCCATCCATTATCCAAGCAAGTATCATCAAGCCTACATGTTGTCAAGTCAATTCATCACTTCTAAGGCATTCAAGAGCAAGATTCTCCATCGATTGTTACAGCAATTCAAGATCCTTCATCATGGAAAGTTTTTAATTCCATTGTTTCATGTTTCATACTTTATTATCTTATTTCATCATTTTGATTTAATTACCTAAACGGGGTTTGACCAAGGCAAACCCCCAATCCCTAACAATCAACATTTTCTCTCTCTTCCTTTGTGTGATTGTAGATTTAGGTGCTTGGATGGATTGGACATGATTGAATAATAGGTTTCAAACTTGTTGAAGTCATCTCCCTATTAGAAAGGTCAAAATCTACACAAAAATTCACTTACAGCCTCAAAAATTAGGGTTTCAAATCCGAATACCTAGAGGAACAGAAAGTGCAGACCAAGAGCTTTTGTTTCCACTTTCAGATTTTCCAAAAAGCCAAAGTGGACTAAGTCGCCATTAATGGAAACTTAGTCCCATTGTACATGTTTGTCAGAAATTTATATAGATTCAGATACCCATTTGGTTAAAATGGGCTTCAGAATAGTTTTCTAGATCTGGAACTAAGTCGCCCAAAATGGCGTAAGTGTCCCAATAGGTCAAAATTCTAGAATCAGCAACATTTCTAGTCCTCATTCCAGTCCTCAACACATTTTCAGGTGCACGTCTTTAGTTCTATAGTTTTCTATTTAGTTTCATGGTCTTTTCTAGGTCATTTAGTTTATGTTTGCATATCATAATGTGTTTTCAAACAATTAGTTTTGCATTAGTATTCAATCTCCTTTATCAATTCTTTGCATTTAGGGCATTCTATTTAAACATATTTCTATCATATTTGCATTAGTCTTGAGTGAGCCATCTAGGTTTTTGGTGTACCTCTCTCCTTTTAGGTGCAAAACCCTAGAGGTGTAAGAGAGCCCACATTCCCAAAAATCTTTGGTTCAACATGATACTAGGTTAGCATGAAAAGAAGATAGAAGAATAAAATGACCATTGATTTTGAGATTGATTCAAAATTCCAACAAGTCCATGATCCATCGAGACTTTATTAGATATGGTGATGAGATGAATGATTTTGATCATATCTTGGGATTGGGACTTTCCATCATTTTTTATGTTTGATATAACACATGGACATGATGCATCATGGTATTAAAAACCAAGATGAAATTGTATCTAGTGTAATGGACTTTGACTCCCAACAACCTCCCTACACACAACTAAGCAAGTATGCACCAAGATTATTTTACAAGAATGCCCACAAGCACAACAAATGAAAGATAATGATCGATGCCCCATTCCTTTATTTTTAAATCTCTTAGACATCATCAAGAGGTCCTTAGAATGGGTCAATAAGATAAATCATAAGAAAAGATCAAAGACAAATAGTCAATTTTATCTATATCTCTTGCCAATTTAATATATAGCTAAGGTGATTTTTGTTGTTGATGTCCATTATCGAAAGGATGCAGCCTGGGATAGTTTATCAGATGTTTTGATTAGGAATAGGTGTGTGATAGGTCATTGATACAAACTCCACTGACTCATTTACTTATAATCTAAGACCCTTTGGTTCTCACTTTAGAACTTGCGACACTTGTTTCCTATTTGTTTTACCAAAGGTTGAAGATGACAATTAATTAATTATGGATGAAGGTTTATTGCGGGTGAAAGCGAAATGGGATGGATGGTTTTGGGTTTCCCAGAATATTTCAATGTTTTTGGTCTTTTGAAAATGTTTTGAGGTTGTTTTCGCTCTTTGTGAAAGTTTATGTGAATGTTTAGGTTTTAGATTATTTGAGGTTGTTTAAGGTTTTCCAACGTTTTCCAATATTTTGGGTTTTCAATTTTCAAATGTTTAGGAGTTTTCTGAGTTTTTTTATCAAGAACCTAACCTAAAAGACTAACTTGACTTATCAAAGATGTGCCTTGTGTACGTTATACACGCAGAGACCACGTAGTTTGACTAACTTGACTTATTGTTGATCATGAGATATGAACAGTTGATGGATTGCTAGTTTATTATGACGAAATCCTAAAGGACTGACCTAAAGTGTCTCGAGGGCACATTAGTGATGGCCTTGCCTATGTTCAAGCTCAGAGACTCGTAGTTCAACATGGTTCTATTTTTGGATTTTTAATGTTTGACCTATTTAGGGATTTTGATGTATTTTAGATGTTTTGGATTTTGACTTCACAATTTTTCAAATGTTTTTGGATTTTGATGATTTTGCAAGTGTTTTTGGATTTTTGATGAATGTTTTTGTGATTTTTGAACAAATTTCCAATAATCTTAAGATATACAAGAACCTGATCTGATCCATAATGAATTTCCCCCTGTGTTATGCAATAGACTACTTCGATATAGGCAGAACAAATTGACCTTAGGAATATACCAAGTAGTACTAAATGGGATACGATACTTCACAATATCAATCTATGATATAAACAAGAATGGGTGATGGAATAAATAGGATGAATGATGTGATAGATGAATGTGATGCAAAGAATGGTAGGATAAAGAGCCGAAGATGGATGAAGGTGCTTTATTTACGCGAAGTGCCTATTTGCCAGGTTTCCACCAAGGTACTTGCCCACAGTGCCACCGAAGTGGTTTTCACTAGAGGACAATTTTTTTTTTCTATTTTCAATCCTTTTTCTTTTTTCTTTTTTTTTTGATCATTTTTTTACTTTTATTTTTTATTTTTTGAGATTTACACCCTTCAAGCCTAGGCATAAAACTTTTTTAGATGTAGATTGTTGGTTAGTTCCTGAAAAGGTTCACCTTCAGGCATTGATAATTGGTATGCTCCTGAGCCATAGCTTGTTGTGATGACAAATGGACCTAACCAGTTAGGTTCAAACTTTCCTTTATTGTCCCGATCTGGAAGATTTTTTTGATTTTTCTTTAGAACAAGATCCCCTACCTAGAAAGACCGACTCTTGATCTTCTTTGTGAGGCCCTGCTCTCTTGTTCAATAGCTGCAAAAAAATTATTGATGGTCATAGTTGGCTTGTCCATGTCCCTAAATTTTTATGTGTATTATATGGAGGAAAAGATATGTTGTTAAATATTGGTTCTCTTTAAATGATTATTTAGGGTGTGAAAGAAATCTTACATCACCTATAAATATTTAATTTCATGGTTATTTTATTTTGTAAGCTCCCTAATAAAGCCCTAGTCATTATACATTTGCTACATTTAATACTATTCATAATTTAGAGAGTCTATTCTTGTTCCAATGATCATTTTATTCACCTGGGAGTCCTAGATAATGATCTTATTATGCAACACCACATATTGATTCCAAAGATTCTAAATTAATATAAGGTATTTAAAATATCATATTCATGCATACCATGTCATCTCAAAATATGTTGTTATTGGTCAATGATTTTACTTGTTAAATTTTCTTAAGGAAAGAACCCATTTTTATTTTACCTTATTCACGCTTAGGGGTTGTTGGTTTGATTAATTATTATATTTTTGTATTATTAAGATTTCTTAGGTAATTAGTTTTATTTACTTGGGTATATTTAACAATCATGATTAATTCATTGTGTTGATCTCACTTGACCTTCAAGTTGAATTATCTTGACTCAGTTATTCTTCATGTTGATTTCACCATTTGTTCACTTGTGGCTAACTCAACACCTTGAGAAATTTTCATTTTTGATTTGTTCACCCTGAGTCTATGTATTGTAAATTGTTCTTTTCATTTAAAAACCTTCAACACATATATTAGAATATTGTTATTCTCATTTTGTTTGCATTGGAATTATTTCAGTATTACTATCTTGATCTTAGGGAGATTTAGTATTTCTCTGTTATTAAGTACAACTATGCAAAAGTACAAACTATGGAAGAAGATATTTTTCAAGGAATACATTAGGAAGTGAAAGAAATCCACCTTTTAAAAAAATAATAATATATGTATTTGATGAAAGGCTAGAAATTAACTTTCTTTTTAGCTAATTTAAATGAAGCACAAGATTTATGGAAGTATGAACCAAGAAAGGTTCTTAGAAGAGAATAAGTAAATTTATTTGAAGGAGGATATATTTTAGATATAAAATTCAAGGAAAACATGGCTAAGCGAAAGAGATAAAAAAACATAAATTTATTTCATATATGAGGAGTAATATAAATATGATTACTCATATTATGGCTTAGAACGGTAGATAATTGGATAATTAAGTGGACATCAAAATACGGCGAGATATTTTTTTAGATCTTTTGAGTGGAAATTCAAATAAGGGTGACAGAAATAGCTTTATTATCTTCAGCCACGTTCCTTATTGGATTTCAAAAAGAAAACTGTATAGAAGGGGGAAAACACGGAACCTACGTAGGATGTGTTGGTTCTTCATTATTGCCGAGTTGTCCCGGACACGGAAGGAATACATTTTTTCAGGAGCATTACATCTAATAGTTAGGTGCCTTGCAATGTGACCACATCTGCATACATATATCCATGGGATCTTGGAGCAGTGCCATTTCTAAGTAGGTGGACAACAAGGTAGTTTGTCGCAGAATCTTAAAAGGTGTTACCTCCAGTGCATTTGCTTGAAAGTTTCTAAGGCCTCTTCAATTAATCCATCTTGTGCTTATCTCACAGTCTATGCATTCTTTGAGATTATATTTGTTCTTTTTTTAAGGCATTTCTTCGAAGGGTTTAAAACTCCATCAAGAACACCATTTTGTGCATCTTTAAGATATCAAATTTAATTTATGTTTGCCAAAAGAAGTTTATACTGATTGATCAGCTATCACAGCTTGCGCCAAATGGCCATGAAACTTAGTTTCCTTAGTATATGAAGGTGCAACAATTTAGAGGTAAGCGATATAAAGTATAAGTGATTATAAAGAGCAATTAGTAGTAGTAAACAAGATATGAGTAAGTTCATAATGATAGGTATAATGAAGTAATTTATGTAATCAATTTAGAGTAGAAGGTGAGGTATGATAAAGTAATATATAATAATAATCTACGTTAAGAATTAAAGAGGTATTTATAAATAATCATATGTTAAGTATGTTAAGGTATTACAGGTATAAGAATAAAAGTAAAAATATAGAATAGTGTAACATTATCAATAGTAAAGATAATAAATAATGAAAGTTGAAAATAAGAGATAAGACTATTTTATCATCAATCTATTGTTTTGTATGAGCTAGTGAGTTGTGTTGCAGACAAAATTGCTCGTACATGTTTGAGTTTCTTTAAAAACAAGTTTTGGGTTTTATTCCTTGTTCTTTTACCTTTCTGAGACATTAAAATTTAAAATTTGGCTTTTATCATAAAAGTAATGAATTTTTTTTAGGCACTGCCCTATTTTTCTGCAATCAACATATTGAATTTTTTTTAATTTTAAAGAGTTTTTATGACGAGTGATTCTTCTTTCCCAAATAAATATTTTAGCCATGGTATGCTTTTTTTTAGAAGCCTGCAACTAAATACATTGATCCATGACTTTTGTTTGGGCTCCAATGGTACACCACTTAAATCAATACTTCCCACATATGATTATAGACAGTACAAAGTTTTTACATCGAGACCTTCATACACATTTGATTTCAGAGTTGTTCTTGTGCAATGGTTATTTGATATTATGATAGTAATTCAAGTCTTCTTTAGGGCTTGTCTCTTAATGAATCATCAATAATCTTGGATTAAATCACTATATGATCCTTTGCACACACCTCTTACCTTTTATGATTGTTCTTGTATGATCATATGTTAAACATGCACATATATTTACTTGATCACAACATTTTTAGAGAGATGTTGCACATTACTGCTGACAGAGTGTGATTTGGTATTAAATATCTATTAGTTATTACATCGTTATGCTTCAATATGATAGATTATACTTATTAAAATTGTTGTTATAATCTTTATTATCAAGATCTTTGTTGAGTTGTTAATAATTTGATAACATAAATTATTGTTGTATACTTATCAAGTTGTTTTCATGATGTGGGTTATCATTAAAATTAACCTATTCATCTTTTTGAGAAAATGTATTAGCATTAATGTGAAAGAATTGGTCATTGCTTATATTGTTATCATGATAAAAAATATACGTATTTAACATCTTTATTAACCGGTTCATCTTTTGATTAATTATTATCATTTTGAAAGGTTTAGAAGTTTAATAACTTTTACAATGTTGCTTTGTTTATATTGTTCTAAATCCTAGCTATCAAATATGTAAGATACTTGATTAAATGAAGTATTCGTTGTAGAACACTCAATATGATAGTTAATAATTCTTGTCTATAGTGTTAATTGTAGATCTTTATTTTTCTCTAAGATTATGATTAGAAAGATAGTGTAGGGGATGTTTAGGACCTTGTGGATGAACATTTACCTTATATAAATAAAATTAATATGTTTGGCAATATTTTGAAATAAGGGATAAATTTCATCTTTGCATGATTATTTATGTTTGAGTAAATAAAAGAGATTTTTTTTAATTAATATTATATTAAATTTAAGGTTATTTGAGAACGTATAATATAAAAGACTTATGTGAAATTAATTTATGGAGATAAATGATACAATTGTACCTTGATTAGATAACTTAGATCAAGATTGGATTGATTATTGATTTTCACTATAATACACTTGATATATGTGCTAGAATATCCTTGGTGATCTTAGGATTGCTTTGAACAAGTTTCACGTGGGAATTGATGTTTTTTTGGCACAAAAGGATCAAATCCTTGATATTGTAACATATACACCTTTATAGTGCGACAATTGGAAACCATTCCATTGATGTTAGTTCAACAAATATAATAGAGATCCTTGCAAAAAAAAGAGTTCTTTTAATGGTTAACATTATCATTGTAGGGTGGATTAGTGCTTTGTTTTAGATTGAGATATAGAGATGTCATTTGAACCTAGGATATAGGTAAACCTTTCCAAATTTCTTTTCTCTTGGAAACTTAGTATTCAAGGAAAATATCCTTGGAACATGTTGCCTAGTGTATCCTTACCTAGGTCTTCGATCCCCAGCTTCACCTAAGTGGGTGGCAGCCGACTGTGAGACTATCTAGGGTAATGGACCCTAGAAAGGGTTGTGTACCCACTCTTATAGCATGTAGTTGCATGGGTCACATGATGCTTTTGAGTAGAGGATAGAGTTTAGCATAAACTTGTGTTGTGGTGTATGATTGGAATTGAGGTTGAATCATCTTTTGAAACCTAGTGGATATACCCTATGTGGGTGAGTCAAATGAGTTGGAGCAACTCAAGTTGTCGAACTACGGTGCCTCTACGAAATATATACGTAAGCAAGGCCATCAAGTGATGAGCCCCTGAGGCATTACATAGGGCCCATAAGGTTGTTCTTTTGAGTCTTGTATGTGACTTGTCATACTGTAAACTACCATTGATTTATATAGCTTGTCTTAGTAATCATGTCCTAAGTACCTTTGATCTTATGTGTGTGTCAAGTCATGTAGACCTTGCAAGTATAGGTATTGGGAGTGAAGGATTTTTAACATGATGGAAGGTAAGAGATACATTAAGTCAACCCAAAGCAAGCAGATTCTATTGCTAAAAATAGTAAATCATTTATATCCATGCTCATAACTAGTAATATCATTTATCATAGTTTTAAGCAGTATATTACGTTAATATTGTTGAAAAAAATATTTGCAAAATTAGTAAAGTCATTGCAGATTGTTGGGTTGTTTAGAGTATAAAATGTAGTCATGACATTCTTGTTATAGCTCTGTTTAGTTGGTTTTGATACACTTGTAAGTGATTAAGGGCATCAAGACGACACTCATCCAAGAATTTTAGCTCATTTAGTCAAGATACTCTATACTCTTCATTAGTGATCA
>VDFB02180586.1:0-15129 GCA_007258455.2 Sequoia sempervirens
AGATAAATGTTTTCCAGTGCACACCTTTGGTACTGAAGAGAGTTCAGAATAGTCCTCCTCGACCTCATCTCAGATCTCACTATTCTGAATAGGTTTGCGGAGCTACCAATGGCAAATCCAGAAGACAGTCTTGAGCAATTATGATCTCAGCAACTGAGGGGATCCTCTAGGGGTTTAGCACCGAGCCTTTTAATACAACAATCTTCACTTCTTCTTAGTGAGTTACAAGACTCCCTCTTGATCCTTGCTCCAAAGATTGCAAAGAAGACTTCTGGAAGTGAGCTCCCTCTGACCACCAGCTCAGTCCCAAGGCTGCTTGATTATTTCTTTGGTTGGCATGACTTTCTCACAAGATGCCTCAAGCTTTTCATCATTAAGCAATTTCTCATCACCTTCTTGCTCCTACAAGCATTTTAGAGAGAGATTACTTAACAGTTTGTAATTACCCAAAGAAATAACAAGACTGGAATCATACAAAGTTTACAATCACAGGTTATAACATGAATACATAAGAATTTATGCACAATGTTAGAACATGAATAAATCAACCTGAAGGAGAAATATATCAAAAGATCAAACTAGAGGGATAAAGAAACTTATCTTTATATAATTTCTGGTATGACTCTTTCGTTCATCTTTTACTCCTCTCGAGAGTGCCAAACTCAGCACAACAAAGGAATAATCTGCACAACTACAGATTTCTTGAATGCATTAAGCGGTTAGCATGTAGAACCAACTCTCTCCAAGAGTTCAAGGCTCTAACACAGTTCATGCATTTGAGAATGATATCGATGTGATCAACCTATCACAATCGAAAATGCAATTCTCTTTTTCATCTCAAAGTCACACTCAGAGATCTACATGATTAGCATGAAACAACTCACAATAGATAATTTGAAATCTTCAAAGGATCTTTATGCTAGAGATCACAACTCAAGAGAAATCACTAACTCTCTTTCCTAAGATCCAACTAAATGAAGTGACTGATCTTCAAACTAGAAAGGTGATTTCAATAAAACACAGAATACTTATCTTCTTTAATATTCTGATGAATGCAATTATTGAACACAGTATGTTGTTCTTATACTCAGATCAATCCACAGCCTTCATGACTCGAACACAGACTCATGACAAGGTTAAATTTGAACAAGGCCCATGACTGCTCAAATTTACAATGCACTCCGTTTCCAACTGCAATCCACTAGGTTATGCAACATGCTTACTAGCAATACCCAAAGTGTTAGAGATAGATAGGATCATCACTCGAAAGACTTTATCAGATCTGCACAACTGAGATTCACATAAAAGAATATAAACAAAAAAGGAACCAAATACTTATCTCTATTTGATTGCAGCCATTTGATTTCAAACATCAACCCTTAGCAGCACGATCTGACATAGTTGAGTTCTTTGACTGCAAGGTTGTGAAGACCATTGAAGTCCATTCCAGATAATGACATCATAGAATTTTCTCATAATACATGACTACTTCAGGTCCTTCCATAATCATGTGCTTTTAGATCTCTTCAACAGATCCCAGAAGGTGAGATTGCCGTATCATATAACTCTCTTGGAATCATCTGATCTCAGATTGCTAACAATATGACTCAAGTAAACTCATGAAGAGAGCATGCGCTAGATCTGACTTCGAATTGCTTTTCAAGATCTGATCGGATCTTTCCATAGACCCGCTCTGATACCATGTTAAATTATGTGATCAGAAGTAAATGCACAGAAAATAATTCAAAATCAGAGGCAATAACACAGCAGTTACCCTGGGAAAACCCTCCTCTTGAGGGAGAAAAACCCAGCAACAAAGATCTCTCTTATATATAAAATAATGGCAATAAGTCTCTTTACAAAGAGGCCACACACAAGGCCAATATCAGTACCAGCAATGGGTGTATAACAATCAAATAAACTGCTCTTACTTGATCTCTGATCTGCACTTACAGAAGATCGCAATCTGCTTCAAGCTCTTGTTAGCTCTTGTTCAAGCTCGCAACCTGAACTTTGATGGTTCGCAAACTGCTCACAATGAGTTCGTCCTTGCAAATAATACATACAAGATGATATATTGCACTTGATCTCGCACTGTGTGATCTTCATCACTTGACTGGTGTATTCGATCTGAACTCTCAGACAGGTTCACACTTGAATGATATCCGCACTGTGAGAAGTCCGCACTTGTATGTTATTTGCCCTGTAAGAAGTTCGCACTTTGCTTTGCTTGCTTCCTTGTACTGGATAATCTTTAATCTGTATCTTGAATTCGCATTTGATTGATATCGGACTTATGTATATAACCGAACTGATATATTCACTCTTTATGTTCGCACAGAACTGAAGTGAACAATAACCATCGCACATTATAATGCAAGACTGATAAGAATAACCGAACTCCGCATGCTTTTCAATGGCGAGTCAAGGTGTATATATATACCGGTGAATGGGAGAGACACCTCTCTTAAGATCGCGCGCCTTGTTAGATATGTCGGCTCCAATAATTGCTATTCTTCCTTTTAATGAAAGTCGGCCTCAACCTGTATCTCTTCATTTGTTCTTTTTATGAGTTTCGAATTATACATGTCGGCCAAAGCATGAGACACAAAATAATAAGAGTTAAATTGAATAGCCAACGGCTATATTCAATTTGAGACTTTCTTGAAGGAAGTGAGCTGGAAGAATCAACCGAAGCTGCTATAACATTAACATAAAACCCTTTTCGAAAAACTCCACCAAGAATTCATTCTATTATTCAATTCCTAATTATGCGAGCTTCCAATTCTTGGTTGAGAATGCTTTGTCTTTGCCAATCTTCTTCACACCTGCAATAACAATTATGAAAACTCTTCAACTCTTGAATGAGATATATAGACACATGCAACCTTTGTAACTCCCAAATGGTGATAATTACAATGCACAAGCTTCCAAGCCCTTGAAAGGTAATTTATATTCCTCTTCAAGCTGGAGTTATTCGCGGGAAGACTAAAGCTACAACATGTGCTTTTCCATGCATTTAAGGCCTAAACTGAAGTTGCAATCTCCTTCACTCTCGTGATAATTCCAAAGCTCTCAAAGTTGGTTTCATAATCCAACTTAACCGAGCTCTCAAAAATATCTTATCATGCATGAGAGGTAACCAAGAGATCTTGGGCTTCCAAGTTGGCTCCAAGTGATTTCTTTGTAGTTAACTGAAATATTTATCAACACCATTCCCAAAGAATGGTCATCCCCTAACTGAGGTAGTCCCTTTTATCTGTCATAATAACTCAGCTATAACTATACATTCCAAGTTAATCAGTTAACTAACATACAACTGAAACTAACTAAAAGACAACTGAACCATAATTGAATTGAATTGAACTAAACTAAACTAAACTAAACTTCAAGCATGCAAACATCAAACCCTAACTCCTAGGATCTTGACATGCATTCAGAAGTGTTAATTGTTACTTTGTATAGTTAACTAAACACAAGGTGAGTGTCACCTTACCATGTGGGTACCCCCATGTGCCCCTATTATTTGCAAACTCACTATGGATTCCCTCACATGCTCCTTATATTTAGAATTAATTACAAATGTTAATAATCATGATTATTTCATCAAATATTAATCTCATCTTAATCTTAGTGTTGTTAAACACATTCCAAGAATCTAGGAGATACATGAAATAATTAATGTTTAGGATTTGCAATTGAATGGCAACCTATTTCTAACAGTTGTTATGATGCCTCTAGGGCTATTTGGAGTCTCAACAATGCAACAAATTCACTCCTCACATCTGCAGTACCTCTGCAACTCAGAAATTCCTGCTCTGTCACTTAAAACTTGAAAATGAATACAAGAGATCCAAATCCTCAAACTTCATGTTCAAACATTATATGACATTCCTCTATCCTCCCATGGCACCAAAATGGAAAGAACAAATGTCAAAAGAGCCAATTCAAACAATAAAACCCTTCAAATTCCATGTTCTGGTCGCCCAGTGGCAAATTGCCTCTTTTGACAGCAGTTTAAATATTTTTGTTGCAGTCAATGGCGAAATCACTGCCTGTACAAACTGGAGATTCATCAGTTTAGGTTATCTACTTCATTTTCAAGCCTTCATTACTGTTTCAAAGATACTTCAAGACACTCTGGATCACCTCACACTTCTCTGACAAGAATATAGACCCAACTGCTCTGCAACACAGCATTTTGACAAACTCATAATCTCAGGTACTTAAACGACTCCTTGACTGAAGTGAAAGCACAATGAACCCAATGTTCTAGTTTATTAGATCCATTTTTTGGATCAAATCATGCCTGCTTCATATTTTAGGATAAGATTTCAGGTTGTCTGTTCTCTTCCACCTTGAAAATAGGAGCAGCAGTCCCCTCCATGGTTTCTAGCCCTTTTGATGGGGTATGAAACTAATTATAACAAATACTGACAAAGCTTTCACAGCTCTGCTAAATTGTCATGGGAAATAATTAGGCATGTTGGATTATTCATGGATACCTTCATATCGGTATGGCTGCATCTGTTATGAACTTATTATACTGGTTTCATGGTGTGCTTGATGATATATGTTTATTTATTGCTACCTAGAATTTGATTTTCTGTTATGTTTGGTGCATACTGGGAGGATTAGCATGATGTATTATAGGCTGTAAGTGCGTTATTTGTGTAGATGATACTTTGATTGGTGACTGTAAATCGCCTTTGTAGCTTGCATTGCATTTTAAATATGTTATCTGGTCACCCTGTTCCCACAACATGCAGTAACCTTGACCATAAACTACTGAAGTCTATATTCAATATTGGAACTTTGCATTTCCCATAACAAGGTTACAATATATATATGATAATTGGGCTTTTAGAAAAATTAGAAGACTTATTGAAGGATTTATATATTCACTTTCCATAGTTAAATTTTTTTCTTGCACCATGACTTGTCTGCTTTGGGTCAAGTTTTTTCAGATACACATCACTTATTCTATTGATCTTGGCAGGGAAAAACTTTGGATTTCCTGAGTGATGTAGATAACTTATTCTTGAAGGACTGGAAATTGCAAGGAACTGCAGAAAATGTGTCTGTTTTACTCGAGTCAGAACTATGGTATCCCATGGTTCAGATTGGCATGAAAAGTTCAAAATGGGTTCATGTTAATAACCCGAGTAATCAACCTGTAGTGATGCAGCTCATTCTGAGCTCAGAAGCAACTTCACCTCAATGCAAGGATGATGGGGAAGTTTGGGAAAGTTCGGAGTTGAACAATTCTTATAAGGTAGCTACTGGTTTGTTAACTAAAGCCACTGATGGCTTTAGGGGCCAGTACACTGAGGTGTTTTTTCTGCCTGAGAATGGAATAACAGAAGCATATGTTCATCCCCATGGCAGTGCTTCGTTTGGACCTATATTTTTTCAGCCATCAAAAAGATGTGTTTGGACTAGTTCAGTTTTCATTAAGAATAACCTTTCAGGTGTAGAATTGCTGCATCTTCAGGGAGCAGGAGGATCTGGTGCATTAACATTCCTCGACGATTTGGAACCAATCCAAGCCTTGCACTTTAATATCAACATACCAACTCCGACATCACCCATGGGTGCTATTAAGTTTTATTCCAATCAGATTTTCCATATGGCAGGGATGAAACCTGCTTGCTCTAAGCCTGTGCTGAAAAAATTGCTAGCCAGGAACACTGGAGATATGCCTCTGGAAGTGAATGCCATTAATGTAGCAGGTAAGGCTTGTGGTTCAAACATATTTGTGATACACCCATGTGATAGTTTTTTTCTAGCTCCAGGAGAATCCACTCAGCTGCTCGTGTCCTATCAAGCTGATGTTTCATCAGCAGTGGTTTCTCAGGATCTTCAGCTAGCCATGTCTTCGGGTATTCTTGTTATCCCACTGAAAGCAAGCCTACCCGTGTGCATGATTGCTCTTTGTCAGAGTTTGGTGCTGATAGAAGTTATTTTAATTGTTTTTCTTGCTGCAACTCTTCTGGTTCTTTGGCGCTTTCTTGCCCAGGAGACACCCAAATTCACAACTGCTGAAGATGCTAAATTTGGTGCGTTGAGACATGGTGATCCAGTGAAACAAAGGTATATTTTTTCAATCATTTCTGAATGAATATGCTATTTTTTTGGTTCTTGGTAATTTTGGTTACTGACAAACTTTTGAATTACATAATCAGGTCAATGATGGTTTTGAAGGCGGCACCAGAAACAGAATTTGCAGAAGTGAAATTTTCAGGTGACCAGTGTAAGAGTCACAAAGGACAAGCAGAGCAAGACACAGAAACTCCTCTGGCTAAGGCAGGGAAACATGTTTGCAAAGCAACAGTGCCAGTTGATTCTCATGAGAAATTGGAAGAAAACTCTGTCATCTCCCATTCCAAATGGCTGCATGATTCTGAAAACATAAATTCTAACTTGGTTAGAGCTGAATGTGAAGATAAAATTGTAGTCTCTGAAACTTCAGATGCATCAAAATATTCATCTCCATTTGCAGTGCCAAACTCAGGGTGTGAGCAGGCAAAATGGCTACATGATGGTAATAACAAAAAAATGTCAAAGTTGAGCTTGGGTGGAAATAAATCCGCTGAGAATGTCAGATCTTCTGAGCCTTCAGATGCACAGTCCTCTTTTTCCCCAAATAGAATTCCAGGGCCTATGAACACAAGTGGAGCTTCAAGTTCAGCAGAGTTGCCGACGCATATGGGCTTATCAAAAATAGCTACAAGTTCAGTCAAGCTGGAAAAGGATAAAGGCAGGAGGAGGAGGAAGAAATCTAATGCATTGACGATGAAGCATGATGTGTCTAGTAGTCAGAGTGGAAATTCCACCCCGTCATCTCCAGCATCTCCTCTTACACCTGTTGCTTTGTCAGGACCTATGAGTTTACTTGGAAAGACAGTAACACAGTCCAGTTTAGTGCCTTCAAATTCTCCTAGGGCCAATGATATCAAACAAGACATGGATGCAGCTGGATATCGCGATGTGTGTTATGAATTCCATAAGAAATTACCCCAGACAAAATTCAATGACACCTGTCGTGCTGGTTTCATTGCAGATACTTGTAACCTTGATTTGGGTGAAGTTTGTTTTAGTAAACAGTTGGAAGAAACTTCCTCTAAGCAAATTATCTCCTCAAAAATATCACATGCCACAGAAAATTCTTCACCAAAAGCTAAGCCAAAAAATTCAGGTAAATCTCTTGCTGCAAATGGAGATTGGGTCACCATTGCAAAAAGATCAGCTGACAGTATGTTGAACAACTCAAAGGGTATACGTCTGCAAAAAATGGGTCTTGATTCCCAACTAAAGATTTCCAAGCCACTGTTGACAACATCTGCAACTTTTCCTCGAAGCAGGCGACAAGAACCAAATGCAGGATGGAAACATTCAATGGTTGATATGAAAGAGGCAAAATTTCCTTTACCAACCTCTCCATCCTTGGTTTCAACATCTGCTATTGCGCCTCATGCGCGTGCCCCAGGAACCAAACTTGCTAAGACTAACTCTGTTCAAGTCGATCATGATACCCATTTAAGGCCACAACCAACTGGAGAAGACTTCACTTATGACATTTGGGGCAATCATTTTGCAGAGTTTCCACTTGCAAGTAACTCAAATTTGTCTGATATGACAACTGGGCTACCAAGTACAATGTTATCGTCATCCCAAGAATACTCTCAAAGTTTTTTTGCAAAGTTTGATCCAAAATCCCATTTGGATAAAGCATTTAACCCAGCCGTATCTTCAAATCCTACATAATTCTTTTGTGTTTTTCTTAATGATTGATTTAAATTTAACCATCAATCAGATCTCATCGATTCACATGCATTCTTATTCCCTATGGCCAAATTTTGCTGTGTGCCAACATTCCTTAGTAAGAGTAGAATGCTGTATGTGTTTTCACTACCCTTAAGGAAGGGAGTGAATTTCCTTTCCAAGGATAAATTGTACAATTAGCAATAATTTTCATATTTATCTTTCACAATTGTTCTTTTTAGTTCTTATCCGTTTTAATGTATTTAATTACAAAATATTCTCTCAATTGGAAATCAAAACTAAGAAGAAAGATAATGTGGAGGAGACAAGGAAAGAGAGGGAGTAATCAAGTCAATTTTGTCAGACATCCATGTGATTTCTTAGCTTCCATCGTTGCTTCGTTCTTTATGCAAATAGTGATTGCCCGTATAAATTGTCGATAGTTGGTCCACGACTGGTCATGCTGCTAATGGTGCATACCAGTTGCTGTTATGGTTTCACAATCATTCTTATTAGTTCCGGTCCTTTTTATAGTATTTAATTATAATATATTCTCAAAATTAGGATTCAAAACTAAGAAAACAAATAAAGATCATGTGGAGGAGACAAGGAAACTTTCGAAAAAGAGCATGAGTAATCGAGTCAAGTCAATTTTGTTACAAATCCATTTGCTTTCTCAGCTTCCATTGTTGCTTCATTCTCTTTGTGATTTTACGTTCATTTTATCCCAATTAAAGTGAACTGCCCTTATAAATTGTGCATGTCAGTTGCATGTTTATTAAGGCGGCCATAAGTTTGATAAAATAGTTGCTATTTCCTTTTCTCCAGGGAAGTTTCAGGTGACCATTTTTTTTTGACAAAAATAACTTGTAGTGAATGAAGTATCGGGAAATAAATGCCAGAATTTTATAGAATGGTTTTTCTTCATTTAACTGTCTCTGAGAGATGCTATCAAGTTTATTCTCCTATGGATAACCACCCTCAGAGTCATCTTCTGGGCGATCCAATTAAAACTTTAATATTAATAATACATTTTAACATGTTACACTGGAAATGATAATCTTGTGGGCCATTCAATAATGAATGAGCTGAGGAGCTCTATTGTGATGGGTCAATGAATTTGTTTTAAACTATGTAGTTGAATCCCGATGAAAATATCACATTAGTTAGAAGTAATTTTCAATTTGAAAACTTTTAAACTGCATATTGGGAATGAAGTGCTTTCTGATTGAGGGTTATAGAGGATCAAGTTGTTTGTAAAGGAAGGAGTAACGTTGTGTTCATATGGAACAATTGGCTGATTTAATAATTTCCGAATTTTGAATTGAATCGTTTGAATTGCACGAAGGGAATCACAAGGAGAGTTAAGGATGGATGGATTGTTGGTTCTTGACGTAATTTTTACTTCTATCGCTTTTTTAAATGACGATTGTAGATACTTTTACAAGCACTAACCCTGGAGAAACTGGACTGAAAATTGCCAATTATAAACTGCAAATACATAGAGATCTGATATACGTGGGAAAGCAAGAACAATATGTGCCCTTTATTTCAATTGCTTAGTATTTGCAAATAGTAAGCTCTATCTTGCCTTGATAATAGCAACAGCGAATTACATTGAAAGACACGGTACTTCTGATGTGTGGGGTTTTTCAAGTAATTGATCTGATGCTGGGCAAGTTGATGCACAAACTTGCATAATAATAATAATTGGAAATTATTGCGTGCTTTACAGACTTGTGAATTTCTCTCCAGTGACATTGACCATTGTATTAATACACAGTCAATTCTCATTTTGATATTTCCCCATTTGTGCTTACCAACCAAAATTGGAAGTTTGCTGCGAGGAAATGAAATATAACCTCGGAGAAAGATTCCAACCAACCTAGTTGGCTTAAATAATTCATCCTTTTCATATTTGTTTTTTTCTCTTGTTGCTTATGAAACTATAAAAGCTATGTGCAAAGAAATGAAGTTCCCTAGGAGAAAGTTACCATCCAATCTAATTGATTCAAATAATTTCATCCTCCCAAATTTTTGTTCTCTACTTGCTGCTTACAAAGTCAGAGAAGTTTGCTACAAGCTAATGTATTCCTAATACCTTGGAGAAAATTCCCAACTAGCCAAATTAGATATAAAAAATAGTTTTTGTTTTGTTTTGTTTTTTTTTTTAAATTCTAAAGGTGCTTATTATTTTAGTGTTCCAAAATTTTATATCATCTATAAACATTGAATCCATAATTGTAAAGATGGCTGAAGGAAGAATTGTAAAACACACTTTTACTATTATTTAAATTTTAAAATTTCAATTGGATAACTTTGAAATTAAAGATCATTTTTATGTTACAAAATTAATAATTATAATTTTATTTTTTTATTAGTTGGTTAATAAATAATAATACATATAGGATGTGAGAACAAAAGTTTTCCCAATCATCTCATCTAGGTGCGTGTGGAGTTATAAGGAGGAGATGATCACTCTAAACAAATGATAAATTTAAGTTCAATATTAATATTAAGGCTAGAAAGGAATAAGATTTGAATAAGTGTTGGGGTGTCCCATATGAGTTAGTAGATGACTTGGCATATTAAGCCTTAGAGGTGCCATGTTGGCTACATGTCAACTACTGCACCTACTTTTGAAGCAATAAAATTGATTTTGTAAAGTCTAGGAAGTAGGTGCAAATCCTTGATTTTTAGCTATTGATCAATGAACCATTTGGCTTGTTGTGGGTCATCAACTTTGATTTTTCGCTATTCTTTTATAAAACTCTATTACAAGCATAAGATAGTTTCATGTAAACATGATTTCTAAAATCTAATATATGTCACAATTTGCGCTGTTCTTCAATAGGAGGTGAGTTACATAATGCTTAGTATGCATAATTGTATGACACAATGTTCTTTAGAACTAGTGCAGTAGTTATTGATCATGATTTCACTTTAGGAATCTAGCATCCCGTGTTACACACTATCACAACAATGATGCGAAGATTGGTGTTATACATACACATGACTATACTTGTATGGATGCCCAAGGAGTATTCTATAGGTCTCCATTGACACTACGTCAAAACCATTTCCTCATAAAAAGGTGAATAGAATATGACAAGTAACATTAGAGCAACTCTTATGCCTTGGATGTTATAAGAACTAAGCCATCCTAGTTTATAGGGTTGTAGGTGAGGCATGGTTGGTTGCTTCCATCTCTAATTAGATTCTTCATGCTATCATGATTTATCATGCATTCTAGTGGCTACCCTTTCTCCTACATCTATGATTATAATAGTTTCTCTACTCCAACTTTAGCTTCTTTAGGTAAGAGGATTGTTTCTTATGTGATGTTGATTTAGACATTGGGTCCTACATCAATGATTCTATTTGTGGGATTGGCATCAAAATCCTCTACTTTTTCCTTTATGATCAAGTTCTTAGCATATCACATCACTTATTGGTCTTGGAATATTTTTTCTTATTTAAAGGTTATCTCTTCTTTGGTGTTTTAGTTATCTCTTTCTTAAACTCTTGCTTAATGGTTTCCATGTAGTGATAAGCCTCTCCCATCATTTTAATTTTGAACAAATTTATTTTGGACTACATTTCTAGATAAAGGATGTTGTGGTATTTGAGAACTCAGTGTTACTTTGACTCAAATAAGCCTAGCCTCACATATAGCTTGAGGAAGGAGTTGGTGTAGGCTTAGACTAAATAGTCACGTATTTACTACAATTGTGAACACTTCATATAGTGATTAAAATAAACATTTTTAGGATAAAACTCATCCTTGGCTCCCAAGAATTTCTCCCAAGTTGGTTAAAATTTCTCTCCATTCTAGTCTTCTTCCCAAAATGCATGGGCTTGCCACTACTTTCTAAGTCAGGAAAACTTCAAAGGTAATCTTGATCTTCTATTCTCTAGGGAAATTATTCATGGAAAATTAAAATTCTCTCTGATTTCCTAGTTATCTACAACATCAACATTGATATTATCATCAAACATTGGAATATTTAGGTTTACCTAAAACCTAGGGTGACTCGATTGGAAAATTCTCTACTTAATGATGAGGCCAATAGAACCACCCATGTGAGGATCTCTACAATGTAACTGACCATGATTTTTTGTTGATCCATGAGTGCTTCTTGAATCATACTCTTAATCGTTATGTTTATCTCCTCTTGAGTTGGTTTGGCCATCTTGAAATGAGCTAGTAATTAGTTTGATGGACCTCAAGCTTTAATGTTGATGCCTAAGTACTCTAATAGGACATGCAAGATGTAGAGAAAATTACTCTAATACCATTTATCTTGGGCCTAGGGTTAGAATCTTGATGGACAACTCTCTAGATGAGAATCTAGATGAGTTTTGACATATGTAGAAGCTTATATATAATTAAGGGAAACAAGATAGACATAATTGAAATAGTGAATGCATTTTATTTATGTATTCATTATGTCCAATCATACCCTTGAGAAATGATTCTACTATAATCTACCAATCAACTACTCGAATGAATTTATATTTACAAGCTAGATTATAAATGCTTATATAGATTACCAAGATTCATGTTGTGAATATCATGGGTTACCTAGAAGTTGAATTGTGTCCAATGTTTAACTTCTTATCTCTTGGTGATTATAAAATTGAATTATTACTAATATGCCTAGAAGAGCTACCACACGACTTGGGATATTGTAAACCTTGTAGGTGCCACCTTGGCTGTTATGTCAAGTACATTGTTTGAAGAATACACAGTGATACTTTGGATGATGTGGTAAGAAGAATTGTGAATTAGAATTTGCAATTTTTCTTGGAGGTATATCATGTTGGAGTTGATACTTAAACCCCATAACTCTCAAAGATCACCTACAGTCAAACACTTATCACAAAAGAGAGAAAGAAAACAATTGATTTACAATGAAAGCCTTAAGAATTCTATTGATTCAATAATGAATGAATAATAAAACATAAAATGAATTACCTTTGATAAAGGACAAAGAAACCCTAAGTGAGGATTAAATTAGATCATGACATGTGTAATAATTTTATGACTTAAGACAAAAAAAATTGACCTACGTAAGCTTAAATATACTAGTGTAAAAAGAGACCTAATAATTAATTAATATGGTAATTAAATTTTTACTCTAACATCCCTCCTTAAGTGTAACTTAGGGAGAAGCTAAATTAATGAATTAAAAAAAGGGTCTCAACAACTAGGCCTAATGATGTACCCATGTACAAATGAAAAATAAATATCTCACAACTAGAGAAAAAGAGAAAATCTCATAGACAAAATTCATCTCCAAAAATGAGATGTAAAAATGTGAAGAAAAGAGGACTCAATAAGACTCCACAAGGAAAACTTCCTTCACCCCAAACATTGATCACGACAAAAGATAATGAGATGATGCCAAAGGTTTAGTGAAGATTTCTACAATATGTTCCGTAGTAGGCAAATAATCTAAGGAGAGATGGACATCATGGATGAGTTGTTGAAAGAAATGCATGTGTATTTCAATATGCTAAGTTGTTCTCTAATGCTCAACTAGGTTGCATGCAATGAGAATGACACTTTGGTTATAACACCAAAGAAGTGTAGGACTAGTAGGTGGTAGACCCAAAATTTATCATAATCTGTTAAAGCCACAAAACCTTCTAGCTTGCAAGAACTACACCTTTATACTCAACCTCAATGAATGATAATGCAATATGGTTTGCTTCTTTCAAGACCAAGCAATTAGACCAAAACCAAGGGAAAAGATAAACCCAAAAGTGGACTTTCGTGAGTCAACATCACCTGCCCAATTTGAGTTGGCGAAGCATACTATGTTTGAAGCTCTTGGTGTCTACTAAATCTCAAAACATGTAGTTTCCCGAATATACCTTGAATTACACTTGGATTCCTTTCAACCAATCTCATGAGGATCATTGAAAAAATGGGAGATTATCCCAATAGCAAAGGTAATATCATATAGCATGTGTGTCAAATACAAGGGACTATCGACCAATTGTTTATACAAAAAAGTCACATAAAAGCTAGATGTAGTACAAGTGGTAGTCAATTTGACACTAGACTAAAATGGTGCAGGAATTGGCTCACAATTAGCCATGTTAAAATGATGAAGTAGATCAATGACATACTTTTGTTGATAAAAGGAGATACACTCAAATGATTGAAAAACTCATAGACCAAGAAATAAGTACAAAAGCCCAAGATATGCCATGTCAAAGTGCTCCATTAATGATTGTTGTATATCCTCAAGTATGGAGGAGTTGTTGGTGAGAATCAAATCATCTATGTACAATACTAGCATCAAACAATTAGCTCCATGTCTTTGAATATATACACTATGTGATAAAAGTAGCAACATGTGAAATTAGATGCAAGTAGGAAACCATCTATCTTCTCATCCCAGGTCCTAGGGGATTTTTTGAGAGCATACAAAAATGCCACAGCCTAAAAACAAGAAAATAGTCTTTACACAAATCTTGGAGGATTCTCCATATAGATCTCCTCATGAAGTTCACCATGCAATAAAGTACTCTTCACATCCATCTAGTAAATAGGCCAACCTTGAGATGTAGCTAGAGAAATGAGAAGGTGAATAGAGTCCATCTTGCCTACAAGGGAAATTGTCTTAGAGTAATCATTACCCTCAACTAGTGAGAAAACCTTAGCAACAAGACATGCATTGTATCAATTAATAGAACCATCTATTGTAGGGTAAAAACACAGAGTTGCATCATACTTTTGGCTAAAAAATTAGTTTGTAGTGAAATAGTTTCAACCTAAACCATTTCAAAACAAAGTGTTTTGCCTAAAACTATGTAGCATATACATGGCACATATGGTTTTGACCAAAAATCTTTCGCCTGAAACTATAAAATAACTACAGTTTTAATCATTCATTATCATGAGAGATGGGTTCTTGTGAACCACTACTCATGAAACATGGGTCAATGAGTTTGATTCGTAAAACTACACGGTTGAATCCTGATAGCAATATCAAACTATAAAATAAATTATTTTCTATTAAAAATTTGAATTGTGGATTTATGTGTATGGTTTCGGGCCAAACCCTTTTGGTTGAAAATGCTTTGGTCTAAAACATTTTGACCAAAATTATCTATTTGGCTACCTATGTGATAGCTTAACCTCTCTTTCAAAAAAACTAACTTCAACTCTGAATTTCTCTAAGGGTACTTTCATGAAAATTTTAAAATACCCTTCTATAGAGCTCAAAGTCTAGAATCCATTTTTTTTTTTATGTTTTGATTAATTTTAATATGATTTTTTTAAAATTTATTGTATGTTTTTATAATCAAACATGAGAGTGATTAGAAATTAAAAATATATTAAAACATTTA
>VDFB02180587.1:0-19143 GCA_007258455.2 Sequoia sempervirens
AAGAGCATATTAGAGAATTTTATGTGACTTGCATGGAGGTACCTTACAATGATTCATATTTGATGTCTCTTCCCAAGAAGTTTGGGAGGTCAATCCATGGAATGGTTTTCCCACTTACCTCAAGGAATCAGAACATTTCAAGAGATAATAGATCAATTTGTAGCACACTTTGCCTACAATATTGACATAAATGTAACCTTGGAGGAACTTTATACCCTTAAACAAAACAAGGGTGAAACATTTGAATCCTTCTTACAAGGATGGAGATAGAGCAAGCAAAATTAAATGGCCTATTCTTAAGAGACAACAATTGGAAATCATTACAAGAAATGTGGAAATTGATTTAGCCTTCCCATTGAGAATTCAATGTGTAACATCATTTGAGGAGCTCATATTAAAAAGTCTCAACATAGAACGAATCGTAATTGCTAAGGGACCTACACAAACTCAAAACCAATTGTCTAGTTTCAGTGACAAACCTTGATTTTGGTCCAAAGGTAAGATAGTTACTAATGATGATGTGGTAAATGCAAAGTTTGTTATTAAAGCACCTTAAAATGGAAAAAACATGCAACAAAACAATTAGAAAAATGTTAACAATACAAACACTTTGCAAGTACTACCATCAAGACAAAGAAATTACCTACTACCAAGAAAAAATTATCATCGGTGATAATTCACTCCCCTAGGGGAGCCTATTGAAATAGTGTTGAAAATTTTGGTTCAATCAAACCTCATCAAGCTCTCGGATTTCACAAACTATCACAAACCTCAAGTCAAACCTTTGTGGTACAAAGATGAAGATCATTGTGAATTCCACCAATATAAAGGTCACAAAATGAAAGACTGTTTCAAACTTAAACACCTCATCCAAGATCTTATTGAATAAGGAGAAATCAATGTTGATAAAAAATAAAGGGAATCAAGATTCAGGGATCTATAAAACTCTGATGCTTGATCATGGAAAGTGAAAGATTCTGGAAAGGAATCAATCTCAAACAGTGCAAACCATACCTATGATAACACGGTAGGACACATTTATGTTACACATTCATCACAACACGAGGAATCAGACATGTATCAAGACACTTTCTTTAAAAAAATCAATATCAATCAACAGTGTCTAGCAATGTTCCATATCAAAATGGCATCACGTATATCTTAGATTTTAATATTCCTCCCTCATACGAATTCATGATTGGACACATTAAAGAGGTTCCAAGGAAACAAGAAATATCCCTTACTACATCCATACCCATTAAATCTTGTGAAGATTATTTTACCAATGCTACAGCATCTACCCTAGAGTCATGTCAACAAGATACTCTAGAGCATAATGAAATTCACTTCGAATCAAGTCAAGGTCAAGAGCTAATACCCTCATAGCATTATCCTGATATACATAATATCTTCCAATCTATAAGTAATAGTTGCTCTACCATAAGTCAAGACAAAAAGCTCACTTCCCCAAAGTACTATCATGATTTGATGAAAATTTTCCAATCCATTCAAAACTTCAAAGATATCCTAGATACTACCCATGAGATGTTTTCTTTTAATGGACATATAGATGATCTTCATCCAAAATAAGAGTATCTCATTCTTAACATTATTCCACAAGAGAAAATAATGGTAGAAATTATTGATTCTTACAGTGATTGTGTATCATCAACGTCTCTTGAATCAACTTTAACAAATGACGCATCCAAAATTCTAATTGAAGACATTGAGTATGAAGATATCTAGCATTATCCAAGCAAAGGAATATGCTTACATGAACATGGTATCTTGGAATCATAACAAACAAGTAGCACCTCTAAGCAATAGAATAAAGAGAAAGTTACATCACATATTTAGGAAAAGTCATATTCAGTAGCCATCTGTCAGTGGATACATTACAGGGTAAAGGATTAGGCCTTGTTACACATGACATCTTGAAATCAGCAAAGATAGTAATAATCTTGAGCAGCAAGGAATTGGTTATTTAGGACCAACAAAATCAAGGAATGTCAAATACCTTTATAATATTGGGGGAAAATTTTTCTAATGCAAACACCAACATAGAGGGTATGAGGTGTCCTTATGATGAAACCAATGCCAATACTACAACTAGCCATATCATGAATTATCATCCACCCATCATTCCATTTGCAAATTGGGACCACTGAAAAAAGAATAATTCTTATCAAAGAAAGGAAAAAACAATTGAAGCAAAAGAAGTAGTAAAGAAAAATAGACAAAGAAAATACAAATGGATATCAAAGAATGCAAAATAAAATCATCCCAATCAAACTCCATTAGTCAAAGAAACTATGGGGAAAAATTAAAAAGGAAATTTTATCCATCAAATATGTTCACAAATACAAAAGAAGACTTCACATGTGACATACAAAGTATATCAATAATTTGGTCCTAATTCCACTCACAACTTCGTCTCCACCCATCATTTATCATCTTCCCAAGTTTGGAGAGTCAAAAATCCCAAACTGTTGACCAGTCCATCTCCATCTCCATCTCATATCCCTCAATGCATTGCACCATTCATGGTATCTACCTTTCATATTAACAGTGTCTTGGCAACAACTCTTTATCATAAGGACTCTATGGGCACTTTATTGTGGTTTGCACACCTAGATAAGGTCAACTCCAATATCGACAAGGTAGATAAGTATTCTCAGGGGTTATATTCCAGCACCCGCATCTTAGCAAAGAAACTTCTTCAAGTAGGATATCATTGGAATAGTATGACAATTGCATGTACATTAGTACCACCAAGTGGTTCAACATGAACATAATTATTCAAAAAACCAAAAAAAAAAAATAGAAATCAAGAAAATATTAAAGATAAAAATCATCCTCTAGTGAAAACCACCACATTGGCGCTTTGGGAAAGTACTATGATGAAAACTTGGAAAATAGGCATCATGAGTAGAATTGAGCATCTATATGAACCATTTTGGATGGAAGCATCTCATCCAATTCATAATAAATCCAACATTCTATCTATTCATCCAATCCATTGTTATCCAGATCTTCTAAAAACTCTTGATCTTGGAAAAGGTTTGGTGTACACTTCAACCTTGCTTAGGGAAAAAATCTTGATATGGTCTTTGTCATTGATACCATTCTCTCTCATGAAGTTTCATGGCCTATATCTAGCATTATCCCAATGGTCCTATTATGTGATACAAATCTATTAAGAATATTCACATGCTTATCCATTCACTATCTTGAGTTTCTCATGAAAAATGAGATATTGATAGACACTAGGGGTAGGTACTTGAACTCATTTTCAAATGACTTTTGATCCATGTCTTATATCTCACAACATGACATCGACATTGTGATCTAGGTATCATTTATCGTCAAAATCCAAAAACATCAGATAATGTTAAAAATTAAAAAACATCCAAAAAAATTGTAAAGTGCAAAATCCAAAAACATTCATAACATCTCAAAATCTCAAAAACATCCAAATCAAGTCAAAACACCTAAACAGGTCTAAACCATCAAAAAAGCCAAAAACACTGGTTGAACTACATTGTCTTTGTGCTTACATAGGAAAGGCCATCAATGATCAACCCCTAAGGCATTAGGTAAGTCCCTCTTAGGTCTTGTTCTTGGTCTAACCCTTGGAAAACACAAAAACATTTAAAAATTTTGAAAACCCTAAATAGTGGAAAAATATTGAAAACTCAAAATAACCTCAAATAACTTGGAAAATTTTAAACATTCAAATAATCGTAAACCATAAAAAAGCCTTAAAACATTCAAAAACATCAAAAACATTCAGATATTCCAAAAAAGATCAAAACCACCCATCTCATCTCACTTTCACTCATAATAATCTTTCATTCATAATAAATTAATCATCATTCTCACTCTTTGATGATGTAATCATAAACACGAACAACATTTAAGAAAGAAAAAAATTAATGAAAACAAATCACGAAGTTAAGATATTTAATATTCAAATATGTTAATTAAGTTTATATCAATGGCCTACTCAGTTTAACAAATCATCATTATCCAATGGATGTCCTAGGATATATCATTCTGACAATGGGCATCATTTCAGATATCATCAAAGAACATAAAAATATCTTTGTCAATAGATATGAATAACATTGGTTTCTTGTTCATTTTAATCTTTTCTTTTGGTTTATGTTATTGGCTCATTTTGATGATCTCTCGATGATGTCTAACAAAATGGTTTAGAGTGAAAGGAATGGGGCATTGATCATTTCTTTTGTTTGTTGTGCTTGTTGGATATTCTTGTAGTACAACCTCAATGAATACTTATCTTGCATGTCTCAAGTAAAAAAATGGCTAGGACATATCAAGTTTCTCATACCTTTTTGTATTAGTCTACTTACTTCAAGGACTCATTATTTCACATGATCAAACAAGGTTTTCATATGTTACGTATGAACAAGGATACTCCTATCTTTTTGCAGAGTCAAATTCCATCGCATTATTTATAACATCACAATGGTTATTTATACCTTGGTGCATCATATCTATTTTCTATATCAAAAATAAGGATTGCTATGATGAATTAAACAAAGTCCTAGAAGCAAAGCAATATCATCTTTGTCTCGACACCATATCCAATAAAATCTCATAATAATTATAGATTTATTGGAATTATAATCTCATACATAAAGTAAAATCTAATCAATGTACATCTCATTTTTCTATTCTACCATCTATTTTCTATCTAATTCTTACTAACATCCAAGTATCATGACATAACAAAAAAATAAGTGCATCCATAAACCGTTAGCATTTCATAGCATACATCTTACATACACATAATAGGTCACATTAAAATACAAAAATAAGTGCATCCATATCATCCATAACATGAGCATCATCTACATATACATTTGCATCACATCACATCATAATCATAATAAATACATCACAATTACATGCATAAGCATGCATCATGCACCCATGTAGAATCATAAGACATCCATCACATAACATCATGAGCATAAAATAAGGCATCATATATCATGATCGCGTCAAAAATTCATCTCATATATATCAAAATCATTAATGTCACATGATACAAATCAATTATGGGATATACATCAAAATATATACACAAGACTATCAAAACTGAGGCAATGAATGAATATACATCAACAATCAAGCTATATCTTGAAAATGTGTCTACATGGGGGCTATCCTTTGCTCCCCTGATCATCCTATCGAGGTGGTGGTCCATACCCACCATCTGAGGGACCTCCTTTATTGGTTGACCTATTGATGGTCCTCCTATTGATCCATTAGGTGCAAGGGTGCTCCTATGTAAAAAATTTGGTTGTCGTCAGTGTGAGGGAACTGCACGATGGTACAATGTCTAATAATAAGAAGCTTCTATTATAGCCTGGATGTATAGTGTGGTTGATACCATAGTACATTGTCCCTATGTAGTAATAGCCTCTAACAACTAATGTCAAGTAGTCTTTTGTGCTAATTCAAGCTCTAGAAATTGTCGTTGTTGGCACTCCTAGTCTCTCTCTTATCTATATCAGTCTTCCTCAGCCCTAGCAATGTACTTCTCCTAAATAATGGTATCTCTCTCCATTGTTTGTTGTTGTAGTAAACCCTAGAGATTTAGGGAGCTGGAGGTTGTTGCACCTGTACCTGTGGGATTTGTATCAAAAGAGGTTGTTGGGGAGGCTATTGAGGTACTTGTACAATGTGTCCAACCTATCTCAAAACCTGAGAACCTATCCATGCTATTGAGGAACCTATCCTCTACATTTTTCCTTTCCTCTACCACAACCTGCACCATCAACCCTTGTTGGGTCTATCAACTTGATGGACGAATGTTGAGAGAACCATGCATCACACATTGGTGTCATCCTGGGATCATTTACACCACACACATAAGCCCATGGCAAGGGATCCAGTTGTGTGAAGTCATCAATGGCCACTTGAGGAGCCGTCTAAGGTCCCCAAGCTATGATCTCTCTAAAAGAACGAGCATACACACCTCTATAATCTAGTGCTATAATCCAATGGCGGGACATCCTACTCATCCCCAAACTATATAGCCACTCATTTTGGAAGGTATCTCTCTGTAACATGAATCTGGTGGCCTATGAGCCACTATGTGTGTCTAGCATAGAAGAGATTATCTTGGTTTTCATCCCATGGTTGTGCCTATAACTAGGGCCTCTACTTGAATACTATCATATCATCTAGGACTCTCCTCTAATATGATATAACTTTTCACTCCTATATGGTGGAGTGTGATTATCCCTGCATATCTATATACTATTGGGTCATCCTCATTGAAATCTCTCAATGTAACCATCAGTCAAAGCACAACAATGTGCCCCCAAGCCAAGATGTGTAGTAGTGTCACCCTGGTAGATAAGTTGTGTCCTTGCATATACACCACTCAATGCATAGCATGGTATAGTGTAGCTAAAGTAACTAGACCCCATGCATAAGTGCACACATCATCCACCATGGCCTCTAGTCCACTACACCCCATCTGACACTGAATCCTTGGCTACACCTATCAAAAACCAAGACTCCCATGATTAGTCTTGCAATAACCAATGTCAAGTTGTTGGCACATCCATGGTTCCTCTACAAGTCAATTTGATAGCTCTCTACCTCCAATCCCCTGACTCCTAGTACTCATAACATGGTAGCCAAGCCAAGGTCTGCGAGTGATCCCACAATAGTGGTTTACACTTTCTAGGAGATCCTAATTTTTGCTAAAATCACATATTTTTAAAAAATATAATGATTTAAGCCTTGAAAAGTTTCATTTAAAGGATTCCAATTGAAGATGGTTTGAAGAAACAACCTTAGATCAAACCCCCTTGGATATAACCCCACTAGTTTTAAACCATACCTATAACAAAGTCTCCTTTACACCTATCAAAATGTTAATAAAAACCCACTTTTGGTTTACCTTTTGGGGGATCAAATGAATTCATTTAAAATTTATTTTTTGTAAGTATGTAGTCCTTATTATAAGCTTCCCAAAAAGTATAATTTTAAATAAATTTAATTTGATTATTTTTATTTTTTTATTTCTTGTGAATGTAGGTTTTTCACCGAAAATAAAGCTCTTTATTCCTCACATGTGGAAAAATAATAGATTTTCAAAAAAAAAAATCTGAAAAAATATCCATGAACTAGATATTGATGTCCTTGATCCAACAAAAAAAATAAAATTGAATTTTGATACATACAAAAAAAGTTATCTTTTAGCCAATAAATCATGTCTAAATTATAACTGGTTTGACTTTGAAACTTAATTAAGAAAAAAATATTCAATGAAATGATATGAAACCAATTCCATGCACTATATATCATAGTTATGAATCTATGTTCGAAAAAATTAGAATTTTATCCTTCATAGGAAAAAACTTGTGTTAGCCAGTAATGTCACTCTTTAAATATGGTGTTTATTGTTAAAAACTAATTTTTGAAGGAGATGGAAAAAGAAGTGCAATATGATTTCAATCATTTTGAAAAAAATGTATTTAGAATCTATAGAAAAAATTCCATAAATCATTAGTTTGCATCATCTTCAAATTCCTCACAGTTTAGCCACTATAGGTGCCTGAAATTGAGGATTTAGTTAAAAAAATCAGTTCAATGTCTAGTTTGGCCAAAAATTGTAAACCAATATTGTGGGATCACCCCTACATCATAAATAACTTTGTCTCCATGGATAGGAACTCACAAGATGCACCAGAAATCCTCAAGGGTAATCATTTCCTTGCTTGTATGAAGATGGAAAGAGGAAGTCTCATAATGCCACCTCTCCACTAGCATAGTCATCATCGCTAGGTGGGTCCTGATCTCGAGCATATATGCAATGTAGTATAAATTGATGGTGCCTAGAAACTTGTCATCCTCGTCCTCAAGTCTTCCCAACTGTGATAGAATCCTAGGTCTCCTCTTGTGTGGTGTTGCGACAATAGTGGTTTACACTTTCTGGGAGATCCTAATTTTTGTTGAAATCACATATTTTTAGAAAATATAATGATTTAAGCCCTGAAAAGTTCCATTTAAAGGATTCCAATTGAAGAGGTTTTGATCAAACCACCTTAGACCAATCCCCCTTAGATAGAACCCAGCTAGTTTTAAACCATACCTATAACGAAGTCTCCTTTACACCCATCAAAATGCTGATAAAAAACCACTTTTGATTTACCTTTTTGGGGATCAAATGAATTCATTTAAAATTTATTTTTTGTAAGTATGTAGTCCTTATTATAAGCTTCCAAAAAATTATAATTTTAATTAAATTTAATTTGATTATTATATTTTTTTTTATTTCTTATGAATGTAGGTTTTTCACTAAAAAATCAAGCCCTCTATTCTGCACATGTGGAAAATAGAAGATTATAAAAAAAAATGAAAAATATGAGTGCACTAGATATTGAAGTCCTTGATCCAACAAAAAAAAAATTGAATTTCGATACATAAAAAAAATTTGTGTTATATGGTCTACCTATGTCTGAATTGTAATTGGTTTGACTTCGAAACTTGATTAAGGAAAAAATATTCAATAAAACACTATGAAACCAATTGGAAACACTAAATATCATAGATAAAAATCTAAATTTGAAAAAAATAGAATTTTATCCTTCATGGAAAAAAAGTTATGTGTTATATAGTGAGTGTCACTCCTTAAAAATGGTGTTTATTGAAAAAAACTAGTTTTCAAAGGAGATGAAAAAAGAAGTGCAATATGATTCCAAAATTTTAAAAATATATATATATTTAGAATCTACAAATAAATTTCACAAATCACTATTTTGCATCATATTCAAATTCCTCACAATTTAGCCAATATAGGTGTCTGAAAGTGAAGATTTAGTTAGAAAAAATCAGTTCAGTGTCTAGTTTGGCAAAATTGTAAACCAATATTGTGGGATCACCTTGTGAGAAATTAATGGTCAGAAGCTCTTCTTCATGTACAACACACACAATGCCATTTTTTTTCTAAAATTGAGAAAAAATTCTAAGTCTCTAGAACCCTGGGTGATCCCACAATATTGGTTTACAATTTTAGGGAGATCCTGATTTTTTGATAAAATCACATATTATTAGAAAATATAATGATTTAAGCCTTGAAAAGTTCCATTTAAAGGATTCCAATTGAAGAGGGTTTGATCAAACCACCTTAGATCAAACCCCCTTGGATAGAACCCCACTAGTTTTAAACCATATCTATAACAGAGTCTCCTTTACACCTATCAAAATGTTGATAAAAAACCACTTTTGATTTACCTTTTGTGGGATCAAATGAATTCATTTCAAATTTATTTAAATTGTAAGTATGTAGTCATTATTATAAGCTTCCTAAAAAGTATAATTTTAAATAAATTTAATTTTATTATTATAGTTATTTTTTATTTCTTGTGAATGTAGGTTTTTCACTGAAAATCAAACTCTTTGTTCTATACATGTGGAAAAATAGTAGATTATAAGAAAAAATTGAAAAATATCAATGCACTAGATATTGATGTCTTTGATCCAACAAAAAAAATTTGGATTTTGATACATACAAAAAAAATTATGTTTTAGCTATTAAATCATGTCTAAATTGTAACTGGTTTAACTTTGAAACTTAATTAAGAAAATAATATTCTATGAAATTCTATGAAACCAATTTCATGCATTAGATATCATAGTTACAAATCTAAATTCAAAAAAATTACAGTTTTATCCTTCATAGAAAAAAAAATTATGTGTTAGCTAGTAATGTCACTCTTTAAAAATGTTGTTTACTGTTAAAAACTAGTTTTCGAAGGAGATGGAAAAAGAAGTGCAATATGATTCCAAAATTTTTGAAAAAAATATATTTAGAATCTACAGAAAAATGTCACAAATCTCTAGTTTGCATTATCTTCAAATTCCTCACGGTTTAGCCGCTATAGGTTCCTGAAAGTGAAGATTTAGTTAAAAAAATCAGTTCAATGTCCAGTTTGGCCAAAAATTGTAAACCAGTATTGTGGGATCACCCCCCTAAAAGTGCAAGTGCATGCCTTTAAATAAGTGTGTCACTCTATCATGTTTGTGATTGTGTCACTATTCATCAAATGCGTCACCAAAACGCAAGTGTGTGGCGGTATTGCAAGTGTATGTTAGTTTTAAGAAAGTGTGTTGGTCTAAAAATTTCAAATGTGTTGGCATGTCAAAAGTCAAGTGTGTGTGTGTGTCTTCAAGTGCATCGAAGTATACTTCAAAATCCAAGCGCAATTTCTCTGAAGTGACACTCTAGTGCAAGTTTGTTGTTGGACCTTGCAAGTGCGTCATCAACCATAACAACCACATCATTGTAATAGCAATGCACTTGTTTACCCTATTCAACCCTACTTTTAGCTACATAGAAAAGCATACAAAAAAAAATTTCAGGGTACATACCAGTGGTCTTGCATCGGTTGGCCGTTGGAACTCACAAACTCGATTTGTGTGATGTAGGGGAAACACACGATCCACCATTTTGTCAGCTGCACTATAAGGTATCTCTCAGAATCACCATAAGCTCTCCAAATTTCTCAAACTCAAATGTCCAAATGAGCTTGAAAGTGACCCCAAACCCCTATATGCATGGAAAATTAGGGTTTTTGACCTAAGTGTATGGTGGAGACCTAGGGTTTTGACCCCGCATTTCCATTTTTGAGTTTCACAACCTATTTTAAATGTATTATCAATGTCCCAAGGCTTATTTTTTGTCCTCTTCATAGCTAAACCAATCTAGCAATAATGTTGTGAGCCTAATTGAAAGTCTTTTTCGCCTAAATTATTGAGAGGGCGGTATGCCAATAATTTTTCTTTCAATCGGGGCACAGTGGGGCATCAAGAAAAATTAGGAAAATTTTTAATTTTTATTTAAGCAACATCAGGTCTTTGAAACAACACAATGAGTGCATTGCTTCAAAGAGGGGCAAAATGTAGACACCTATAACTATCTTGACTATATCGCATACTTGATTTTGCTTACTAACACCATTTCTAGTCTATTTCACCTATTTCATCCATTTAATTAAACAATGTCAATTATTTAGTTAAATTCATCTTTCTCCACTATTAATTAAACAAATCAAATTTATCTAGTTAATTCATTTTCTTCATAATAATTTCATTCTCATTTGAGTAAATAATGTAAATTATTTAATTAATTGTCATAATCACACTTTGATTAAATAATTCATGATTATTTAATTAAAGCCTCTAATTTCATCCATTTGCACAATTAAATGATTTTAATTAATTATTTAATTAACTATTTTCTTTCAATCCTCCAATTCTCTCAACTTGTACAATGAATATTCCTTTGGAATATCTGTTTTTTGAATCCAAATATTTCCCTCCAAATGGAAATATCTCCAACATCTCTCCAACATAATTCCTAAAAAATAGGGAATTAGTTGGGTCTCTCATCATGGATTTCAGACCATCGATCTGATCTTTGATCCATGTCTCATGGATTATTAACTATTTGATTCATCCTTGATCCATGTTCAATCCTCTCATTCAATTGCATCCATTGATTAGCCAATTTGATCTTCACCATTGATTCTAATTTCAAAAATCTATAAATAGAAAGCCTTTTTCCATGAAAAGGGATTCGTGCAAGCTTTGAGTAAATTTACTCTCTTGAATTGAGTCTCCAATTTGATCAATTTGTGAACACTTATGATTCATTTGAATCCAATTCTTCATCAATTTGCTTTACACATCGTGAATTTTGCTTGTTTTAAACACTCCATATCCAATTTGAGCATAATCCCACAATGAGATTGAGGTTTGCATATATTAGTTAGTTTTCAATTTGAATTGCTTCAATATTTCATACTTTTGAATTCTAATTGAGCTTTTGTGAATAATTTCGTGTTGGAATTATAGTTAATTGATCATTTGCAATGACTTTAATAGTTCAATTTAGCTCTATTTGATTAGTTAATATTATGCATTCACAATTACAATATGTAGGAATTGAATAGATAGAAAGAATTAAATTCTAAAGCAATGAAAATGTATAACTTAATGAATCACAAATAAGGTTGGATCCAAACCCTAACTAGATCTAAAATAAATGATATGTATTCAAAAAAAAAAGTTCTAAAAATCTTAATGTAGGAGTAAATATTAAGGTAAAACACCTAGGATGGTGTAGTAATATTAGGCTCACCAAAATGTATCAAGTTACATAAATCACTTGTAGCAAAAATCAATTAAACAAGCATAGTTAAAGAAAACATCCTAGGAACAAGAGTTGGGACTTATAATTGTACTAAATAAATGCTCAAATTTTTAAATAATAAATAATAGTGATTAGTTCTTAATTTGATGTAGAATCATTCTATTAAGTGTTGGAAACTAATTTCTTATTTTCATAAAAATTTGGACATGTCAATTCGATAAATTAGAATCAATAAAAGAAAATTGTGACTAGCTTAATCCCCAAACAATTCACCTCTAAAGCAATAACATATCACATGCATCCATAATGGGGTTTTTAAAATAAGAAAAATGTGACCTTTTATATTGCTTGGTATTTAGGGGAAAGGAGATCATTTAATTAACGTGGTACATGTAGGTATTGAGGCTTGAGAAGCATGTGCAAAAGGGATGGGGTGTTTATAGGTAGCATTCCATATTGTATATACATCACTTTGTACAGGTTAATTAAAGGAAATTTCATTTGCTATGGTGGTCTTGTTAGGGACATGAAACCATATTTTTCTACACCACATAATTTTATGTTGTGTTAGAGCCTCATAATCTCATGGGTGCCTATTTAATCCCAAATCTTGTGCAATTAAGAAAGGAAACAATGGTCACACCAAGGTCATGTAGAATCAATATAATTCTACCTAAGTTTGTTAAAATAATTTATTGGATACCTTTTTGTATTTCCATGATCCTACCCAAAAGAATCACCAAGTATGTCTAAAACTCTTACATTATAATTTCAATTAACATATAAACTATAATTGAGATAACTATTATTAGAAGGGTTTATTGTTAAAGTTCGTGTGGCAATGGTTTGGGGACTAAGATGTATAAGTGTTTTTAAATCAAAGTTTTTAATAGGATGGCATATATTTCATAGCTCATATAGGTTTTCTATTATAAGCATTTAATGTATGAGGTGGAAATTAAACTAGTTTTGAGTCAAACGTAGGTGTGGGAAATGGCCTTAATTGATAAGGTAGAAATAATAATAGGGTATAAAAATGTAACCAAAAATGGGCACATAGGATACTTGATAAAGATGGAGAGGTATCTTACTTATACTAGTGTATGCAAATAGGTTATCAAAAACATAAATTTGAGGCATAGAAATCAAATTAAAGGTGTTTATTAGTACTTTATAAATGCACATGCTAGATGCTATTGGTTTACTAAGGGAATCCCCCAAGGCTCAAATGTGTAAATGTGGATCTACTCAATGTAACTACAAAATTGATCCCACAATCATAGATTTGAGCATTCTAAGAAAATCTAATATGTGATGATCCTTAATCTTGTAAACTCTATTTCTACAACTACATAAAAACTTGGTAGAGTGGTCAAAAATCAAAACATGATAGGAATAGTATCTCCCTTGTGTTAAACCTCATAAGCATGTAATGTTAACAACTTTGAACAATGATTGAGGATAACAAGCAATCATACAATATGCCTTTACGTTGCTAATGCAATACTAATGTCACTAGATAACTCTTTTTTATTCTCCTCGGTGTATGCAAGGAATGTTTATTCCATGGATTCACTAGATATTTAAATAAATTAGACTTTTAAGGTGTGAGAATAAAAAAAAAAATTGTACTTTGAGTTGGCACTCAATAGTTGGATGGAGGGAAAAGAGTAGGCTGAAAAAATTGAAAATTTAGGGGTCACATCTATCGTATAACTACACATCTATCAGTTTCATTTATACAGCTACAAAACTAACCATAGATGAAGAATGAATGAATATGAGGAGTGGAATTAATCATAAAAGTGTATATAAATAGAAAGAAGTGAGATTTAGATCAAATGTCATCTATTTAATAGATATCGCATCACTTAAACACTTGTCATTATATAAAAGATAACCCAACCAAAAAGAATCCAATGTAGTTTTCACCATTATAATTCTTTTTAACTATTAATTTTTTTAAAGTTCTCACCCCCTCTTGATATGAAAGAGAACATTGCTTATACGTATCTTTCTTCTTTGTAAAATATGTTCTTGCTCTCGTGAGATTGAGCTCAAGAGCCCCTCCCGTGACATAAAGTTATACAGGATTCTCCTCGAAAATATGCTTTTTGCCTTCTTGAAAAGATCATAAGAGGATAATTTGATGGCCTTTTCGACCCGTGACCTTCCATGAATTAGATTACAGTGCCATATATTACACTTAATTGTGTTCTACTTATCCTTCTGGGACTAAGTAGGTCCTCTGACAACTGTTGAATTGATGCCCCACAGCATTTCAAAACTTTGTATGATTCCAACCAGTTGTCTTTTACTGATGAACAAACAAAAGCTATACTGTGTACTTCAAAGGTGGCAGAGTCACGGGCCACAAGATGCCAATGGAAACTCACAGGCCAAGGTAAGCTTCATCATATCCATATCCCCATTCTCTTATAAAAGCATACTCAAATTGCTCTGCAAGAGCATCACAGGCATATTATAAACATATATGTACTGCTGTAGTACATTTGGTAAGGATGAAGGGAGTTCAGAAGGCTGTTTTCTTGAATGTATTGTTGCTTGTAAGTGTTACAGTAGTGGTGACGAGTGCTTTTATGATATGTGACATAGATACTGAGAACCTGAAGTCTTGCCAACCTGCAGTAACAAAGCCCCCTGCAGTGCCTGAAGAAAGCTGTTGCAATACTCTCAAGACTGCCAACCTTACATGTTTCTGTGAATTTGGGCGTAATAATCCCACTCTGCTCACCATGATGGGTATTGATCCAGAATTGGCCAGAGCTCTGCCTGCAAAATGCCAGTTGAATGCTCCAGCTGATTGTTAAGAAGACCATCTGGGTAATAAGGCCTTCTGAGGCCCAGTGACTGCAAAATATCTGTGTGCTATTAGTGTCTATTAATGTATAAGAAAATAATAAAAACCCTCCATGGGTTCTATTAAGCTTGGACTCATAAGTATATAAGTCATATGATTTCAGTACTTGGTGGGTTTCAAAATGGACCCATAAGCCAGTACATGTGCTTTCATTATAGAGTGGATTTTACTTTGTTTTTCAGAGATCTATTGAAATATCAAATGGCTTTGACAGTTAAAACCCATTTAACTGTCAAACTTTGTTATGGGCATGTTGTATTGAAACTTGGTTTTAAGATTTTTACTATAAATCTTCTTTATGCCTTCACATCTGTTATATCCAGTTCACAGTTCTGGCTTGAGATGTGCATATTTTATGTCAAAACTTCTGCACACAGGAAATTTATCTTGCTTCATTTGTGTCTCATTAAAACTTTTTCTTTCCATAAGTCTAGATAAATCTGCTTTCTTGGCTGAACTTTGGCACTATATATCAATCAGACTTGCCTAAACTATGGTAAATCTCAAATTATCCAAATCATTTGTGTCATACAAATATGGTGTGTTGTACAGAAATTGATTTTTCAAGAAAATACAAGGAAAAAAGGGAAATTTAAAGATAGAAGCACCCACCCAAAAGCATTCACACACCACACTTTCAAACTGTTATGTAAATATCATGTAACTTCACAATTTTTTGACAGAAAACTGTAAGCAGGCTGTCCAATCATCTGAAAGAAAAAAATATTTCACCATTTCCCTTTTCTTCCCAAAAAGGAGGAGCTTACTGAAATTCCTTAGCATCTTCAAAGGGCTAAGTGGAAGACATTTATGTGCATGCACATTAATGACTACAAACGAGCCAACCTATATGTATAATGTTACTTCCCCAGGTTTTTGTATGGCTTTGTATCATGGCTGCCAGCAGAAAAAGTTAAAAAGCTTATAACATAAAAGGTGATGCCAAAACTCTGAAGTGGCATTTTTCATTGTCTTTTTAAAAAAATTGTTATTGTTCATAAGGTTTTAACTAAATTTAACTGATGATCATACTTTGAGAGACTCAGAGGGCCCTTGATAACGGACCTTGGTTAGTGATGACCATACTTTGAGGCACCCAAGGATTGAGATGATAATGAGCATTGCTATTTGGAATTATTATTAGGACTATTATATACTATATATAGAGATGAGAAGTATATATTTTAAGAGAATATTTAATTTGATTATTTGTAATTATTTTGATAAATAATCTGTTTTTAATATCATATTTTATTTTTTAACACCAAATTTTTATAATTCATTTTGATCTAAATCTTATGTCTATTTTGAGGAGTTGTGTGTTCCTATCCCTTAGACTAAACCTTAGACTAAACTTTTGCATGTTAAGTTTCTTAGACACTATTGTGTGGAGTAGTATGTACAACATTCAAAATCTAATCTTTCCATTTTCTAAACCTATTTTTTAGTCCTCATCCTTATCATTCTGCACACCCAAATGGTGATGAATAATCAAACATGAATTTTCATTAAAAGGCATGTGTATTCATGCCAATTAATAAGAGCATTGTTGAACATAAAACAATAACAATAGAAGTCATCATTACACCTCCATGGCTACACCTACACCTGCACACTCCTAGATACTACACTAATCACCTAGCATCGTGCATATCTCTAAGGAACTATGATATTTTCAAATCATTTTACAAAGTGTAATTTTTAATGAGGAATCTTTGAATTTCCCCCTCATAACATGAACCTAATGCATCCTTCAACACCACCTAGCCTAGATATTGTAGGTATCAATGGTGAGTAGACTTTGTGATGTTCTAAGTTGTAGGTGAGACTATCATGTGAAAGAGGACACTATCATACATGGTAGCATCCAAATTTGATAGAGTGTATGCAGAGATTTATATCACCTCAAGTGTCTTAGTTATCACATCAAGCATTTGACATAAAGCACAAGCAACCTTCAAAGTTAGTGAAATATCAAAATCACTAAGTGTTTTTAATATTTTCCCTCACTTCTATTTTATCATTTTTATGAGCAATCTCAATAATAATTAAAGTGGAATATACAACATTTTGATGATTCTTATTTTAAAAAGATTCTAAATTAAAAAAGTGTGTGATTATGTAGACTATGATAACCTATCTCATTTTGACCCTAGTAAATGAGATTTTCAATTAGTAATAGTGAAAGGGAGATTTTTTTGTGATAGAAGGTAGATTAGATCATTTGTAGGGTTAAATGGTTTAGAATTTTTTTAACAAGTAGTATAAAAATTGTGAGGATAAGTATCATGATAAATTTTACAAGTATTTGTAGGTATTGGGTGCACAAATTATCAACTTCCTTTGATTTAAACCAAAAACCTCAAAATCTAATTATCTAATTTGCAATGAAAAAAGATTCTAGATTAAGACACGATGATAGAGGACAAGATTCTTCACAAGTAAAACTTTAGAAATATTTGGTGTGAATGGGATATTTTACCTAATATGTTTACCTAGATTAAGTCATATTCACATTTACTTAGCTTACTTAGGGAAATATCACTTTATTTCTCATGTCACAAGATTAATACACATCACAATCTTATGTTGTCCTATGTTTCACCTTGGCCTATATAATTAAGAAGTTCTCATTGTAATCTCAATCAATCAAATTCATATACACATATTGTGCATTTGCATTCTTTGATAGAATAGAGTTATTCCCTCATGTTTGGTCTCTCCTGTGCTTTTATTGAAGCTCCTAGATCTTGGGTGGCTATCTTCATAACCAAACATTCAATGGTAGAGCATTTTATACCAGCTCTTACATGTTATCAAATCTTGTGGGATTGTTTCTTATTATTCTAACGTCATATGATGACCAAGAGAATAAAAAATACTTGATAGAAATATCAAATGTTTGGGGAGTTTATTTGTGACTTTAAATTTTAGGTTTATTTTAGAGTATGTTGATACCAATCTAAGCTCACCATTGACTTTAGGGTGTCCAAGAAAATTAAATTAGCATGTTATTTTGTTCAAATTAGATATCAAAGGTCATATCTACAAGGGTTTAAAGTTGGGAGGTGGTTGCTAAATTTGTAAGGTATCTACATTTTTGGAACATTTTGCATCAAACCTAACCCTACCATTGCATTGAAAAGATCCAAGAACATAAGGATCAACTATCAATTTGTCAAAATTAGATAATTTTGTCCTATCCCTTCAAACAAAAATCTCCCCCCTTGGCTATACAAATTCTATGTGTAGGATATTCTATAAAATATTCACTATCACATGCTAACATAGGAAAAATCTCCCTAGTATTGGTGTACAAGAGGTATTATTAAAACAAATATTTTAAAAATATATTTTGTATAATTTAAGAAAAAAAACATCGTGATAGGGTATTGACTATACCTTATGCTTTCTATAGCTTATAGGATGCCTTAATAGGCATGGTCCCCTATGTTGAACAAGACAACTAAGAGGGGCAATGAATCAGTTGTACCAAATTTAACCCTTAAAACTTTCACTAGAGATTAGATCAATCACAAATCATTACTCTTCTAAATAATTAAACATTCAATGCAAAGGCAAAAACTAAGAAAGCATCGCACATACACAGTAACACCAGATTTACGTGGAAAACCAAATATGGAAACTATGGTGAGGATTAGCTCACACTATAGAGAATATCAAAATTGATTACAAATCCTCGGCCGCCTCGATAAGGCTCACTTCACTAAAAACATCAAGGACTCATCAGTCTCAAGGGTTAAATAATCTAGAGGGCTCACTTCCACATAGTTACAAAGAAGATAGAAGAGATACGTTACACAAAGAAGACAATATCAATGCAACAGAGATTTCCACCACGATTCACTCAACCACTTGCAGACACGCATGAATGATAGAGTACACCTTCAACTCACTACATCTAAAAACTCAACAATTAGACTTTGCACTAATTTTCCAAACTCGCATCACATACAAACTGTCTCACATCTACCTTGCATCTATCTTGATCTATATTTTTTTACTAACTCTTTGTACTTCACTTTCATCATATCTCATC
>VDFB02180587.1:19243-56585 GCA_007258455.2 Sequoia sempervirens
GAGTTTTATGATACTTTTGTATGTTGTTGAGTCTTGTGGTTTCCTTTCGGATGTTCTTGGTTGAGGTCTCTATCTTGTTAGCTCCTAGCATGGGGGGTGGGTCTTCGGACTCACATGGTCGGGTGGAAAGTGCTAATCACCCCATTGGGTCCCCGGTCAAGGATCAAGAGGTGCGGATTGGTGCTGTTGCAGCGACTCCAGAGTTGTATCCATCATGGAGCCAGTTTTCATCTATTCATTTGTATCATGATTCTTGTTGTATGGTTTCCATGCATATTGGAAACACTCTTGTATCATTGTACTTCTCGAACATTGTATTGTAATGTAGCATTAAACCTTATGTAGCTATTTGTAGTTGATATTCATTGCGTTAAGTTAATCATGTATATGTTGTATTTATGTACTCAAATGGTTTCTTATCAATGTTTATCATGTATGTGTTATATTTGTTAATGTTTATTTTGTTATGGATTATATCTTTGGATTTTATTCTTTATTGTTGTTGTGTGGATCTCGGTCTCGTAATGTTATGATTGCGTCTGTGTATGCTTATGATGTAGAAGTTATATGTTGTTGTGATGTTCTTTTATTCCGATGTTATCCTTATGTTATGATTTGGAGTAACTTAGAATATATCTGATTAAATGATGTTTAGGTTATTGAGCTTATCTTTGATGTTAGATGCGTCAGTTAATGATACTGTATTGGTGAAAGGGACGGATTGTATCACTCGCTTGCGAGCGCCCTACGATTCCGAGATTTCCTCTTCACGGTGTGATTGATCATATTATGTATATATGCACGTTCGCCATGCTCTTTGTTGCAGGTTGGCAGGTACATGACATCGACTCCACCTAGTTTCCAGGTCTGAGCATGTCCATTGACCAACATAAATTAATTGGGAGATAGTAGCGAGGTTTTCCGAACCAAGTCGTCACCCTAGTCATAGCGTGTTGTTGGGTTGTCGTCGGGGTCAGTTGTTTTAACTTGGTCAGTTCCCCTTGAGTGTTTATTTAATTTCAGGTTTAAAGTTTATTAAATGACTTGTGTAGTCCAATTAATGATTAAATGTGGTTAGTTGCAAGCTAAAAGTGATTAAATAGCTTTTGGAAATTATAAATGATGAATGTTTTGTCTTCTTGAGATGTTAGAAAATTAGTGATTAATTAATTAATTTAATGGAATTAATAAAATAATCTAATTTTGAATTAGATTTATTCTATTGATAATTTAAATTAATTGTGTGAATTAATTAAATTATCCCTATGAATTAAAAATGTAAAAGATTTAATTCTTTTGTTGAATATAAAATGCTAAAATATTTTGAATTCAAATTGGAATTAGAAAATGGTTTAAAGTTATTAAAAATTCAAATGTTTCCTTATGCAAGACTTTGGGGTAGAAAATATATTTTCTGAAATAGTTGACTATTTTGGGGAAAGATATTTGTGAAGAGTTGAATATGAATTTGAAATTGAATTTAGTGTGAAATTGAAAGTGAGTTTGCATTTGTATTTGAATTTAATTAGAATTAGAATTGGAATTAGAAGTTGAATTTGAATTTGAATTTGGGAAGTTTGGAAAAAGGATATATTTTTATTTAGGGTTTTCTTTCAATCTCTCTCTATGGATTCTTGGTTTGAAATTTTTGGGTGGAGAGGCTTGGAGGAGGCTATGATGGTGGAGTTGAAAGAGTGCTTGAAAAATCTCCATGGTTAAAGCTTGCAATTTTGGAGGAAACACAAGGTTCCATCATTCCTCCCTTCATCTTCTTGCTCACTTTGTATGGTTGAAAATATAGTGTTAGATTCTATGGAAATTCATGGAAAAGCTCTTAAAATTGGTAAATGGTAGATAGATTTGGAATGGAAACCAAACAAGAAATTTATATCAAGTTATGGAAAGAAAATCCAAGAAAACTCAATGTTTAAACTAGATTTTTGAAAACCCATTTGCTAATTTTGAAATAAGTTTTATTTTCATTTGGGTTTGGATTATTGTTACAATTTGTGTATGAAATCAAGATTTGGGTATATATATTTGTGAATACAACCATATATATCAATATATGGAGATACCCACAAATATATATACAAATATATTTGTTATTTTGAAATTTTTAAATTTTGGGTAGAACCCCATAAAATTTTATTGATTTTCATTCTGGTAAAACGCAGAAATTAAATTATAAAAAAATTTCTTTTGGTGAGGTGGGAGGTCAAACCCCACCCCACAGCCGCCGCGGCCGCCACCCGGCGGGAGGCATCCGCTGTGTGAGCACACAGTAGTCACCGCCCGCAGGGGGTGGGCTGTGTGTGAACACACAGTCGTCGCCGCCCACGGGGGGGGCGGGCTGTGTGTGTACACAGCCACCGCCACCCGCAAGGAGGCGGCGGTGTGTGCTTTGCACATAGCCACTGCTGCCCAACGAGAGGCAGGGGCTGTGTGCCCTGGGCCCAGCCCTTTTACCAATGTCGGTTTAAATTCGAAATTGCTTTGTTTTATTTATTACAATTTAAATTTTTTAATGAATATTATTTTATATTATATTTTATATAATATTTATAATATTTAATATTATATATTATATAAAATATAATATATTTAATATATATTAAATTAAATGAAATCTGGTATAAGTTAAAATATATTTTATTCTATTTGTTAAATCATAAGGTTTTTAGAAATGATTAATTGAAATATGTAAGTTATTTGGTATATTTTTAATTAATGGAATTTTTCTTTTTATAATTGTTAAAATAATAGTTGGCTAGATTGAGTATCTTTGTATATGAAGGTATATTCATGCTTTGAATATGTGTTTGTAATTAATCATGTCAACATGCTTTTATATTTAATTGTATGGATTTCGCAATGGTATTTTATTTTAATTGACGCGTTAAGGGGTGTCATAATTCAAAGGTTTTAAGATGATTATCGTTGTGCTTTTAGAGGCAAGAGTGGAGTTTGGAAAATCTAATGTCTTATTTGAAATATCGATTTTAGTTGATTGAATGTCCTATGTTGCAAAATGGATTAAGTGATTTAATTTAAGTGTTATTTATTAAAATACCTTGAGTTTGATTATGTTAGTGAAACTTAGAGAGAACGGTTGATTTAAATTTTAACCAAAAAGTTGCATCATTAAAGTATTTGATTATGAATATGGTTATGAAATTTAGAGTAAATGATCCGTTCTTTATATATTCCAATGTCGTGAATAGAAATGGGATCAATTGACTAGATAAATGCAAGTCATGAGATCTGTGTTTGAATGGATTTAGGAAATCCGAACATTAGCCTTCATTTTTGTCTGAAATAATTTCAGTGTTTAATTGTTCGCCTTCGATGTTGTGGAAGGAGGGTGATTGTTTTGTGAATCTTCCTGATATGGGTTCATTTATTAGTATGGGTGGTTATACGTGAGTTTATTTGAGTGTTGACTTCAAGTCATTTCTTGTTGATCATGTAAGTCTTCCAGCAGTGTTTTCTTGAGATGATGTACGTCTCTTATGATTCGCTTGACTTTCTTGGATTGTGTGTGAGTTAAGCTTCAGTGGAACCTGTTTCTTTGTGCGGGATGTGTGATCTCATGATTAAAGGTTGAGTTGTGTATCAGTTCATTATGTGGGTGGTTGTTATGTAGTCAACCTTGTGTTAGCCTTGGGTAGTGCACGTTTTGGTTTCAAGTTTTGTACATCCGTAGGGATGTGTCACCTGTTAAGGTGTATTGCTTATTTGTGATGAGTGTTAGTGCATTGTTTACCCTTGGTCTGTGGTTGAGTTTTGTGTTGTCGATAGGGGAGTGGCTTTCAAACGAGCGCCGGGCCCAAAGTGGTTCCAGGATAACTCGTGTGGAAGTCAGTTAATTAAGTGAAAATTAAAATAACTTATGCTAGGGATAGAGTAGCTTGAACATTAACAAGATAATTTAGCCTCGCTCATTGGCTCAAGGGCTTGTACGAGACTTGAGATGAGTCGGGAAGGCCTGGAATGGCAAGATCATTATCTCGTCTTTACGAGAGATAATCGATTCCGCTCTGGTGTGCATGTGGGGCTGGGAGTCGGTTGAGGTTTCCAGGATATCCCTAGAGGAGGGTCGGGACCTAGGAAGACTTGCCAGGAGATCCCATGCAGCCTTTGCGATGACACTCCTCCTATGACAGCAGTCAGTATGGTGTTGTACCGTTGGTTTATTTTGTACAGTGATGGTACTTGATTTTGTACTCTGGAAGCATTGTAACCATTGTGTTAAGTGATGTGGGTTTTATCCTTGATTCAGTTTAGTTTATGTGTTGCCTGTGTCTAGTGGTAGTTGGTCTTGTCTAGGAAATCCTTGTTACTATCTCCTAGCACGGAGGGAGTGGGGCCTTTGGGTTCCACGTGGTCGGGTGGCGTGCATCTTTCCGTTGGTTCTTCTTCATGTTCGTGCATTCGTGATTTCCAGTTGGAGAGCTCGTGGGAATCAGTTCTTCTCATGCCTTGTTCTCTCAGTTCTTATTGTATTTTATTACCCCTCAGTTGTTATCGAGGTGGAGTTTGTATTATGTAATCATTTGGTTGGAATTGCCTCATTCAGGGAATGAGTGTTGTAATCTTATTTTTAAATGTTAATTGGATTCTTGAGGTATTTTATACCCTTGTTGTAATTTATCTTGTGTTGAATGTATGTAACCTTAATTTTGTAAGTGATTATTGTTTTGGGTTCTTTCGATGTTAATTGTGTTGGGTTTTTAAGGAATCTTTGTCTCGTGGCCTTAGAGGTTGTTGGCAATATGTATTCATCTTACATGTTATGTGTACTTAAACAAAACAAAAAATTGGTACGTTTAAGTGATGAATTGCAACTTCCTCTAGGGTTGCGTGGCGGGGCATTACATACTAAGTCTATACTATTGTCCTTTGTTTGTTGTTTCTTATTTACTTGATTAATTTGTTTGATTTTCATGTCATAGACTCTATATTTGGTAACTTAAAGGGTATGTCATTTTGTGGGTTCTTTTGAAATGAATATTTAAATGGCTAATGTGGTTTTTCATAGTTTCAAGGATTTTTCTTTGTGGGTGCTTCTAGATTTTCTTCCATGAAGTTCATGGCTCGTAGGTTGTTTATGAACGCTTCCAAATTTTGTGTTTATAAACACAATTAATTTTACAAGGAAAAACATGGTTCTATGTTCAAGTATCATTGTGATTTAATATATTTTCAGTAATATTTAGTGTGTTGGTTTCTTTGGTCTACTAGTTAGCTAAATTTTGCCTTGTTTCAATTTGTTAGGTCATATATATACATACATATACATATATATATACACATATACATATATACATAGATATATATGTATATATATACATATATATACATATGTCTATATATACACATATACATATATATACATATGTCTATATATACACATATACATATATATACATATGTATATATATGTATATGTATATATATATGTGTGTGTGTATATATATGTATATATATGTATATTTATATATGTATATATATATATATATATATGTATATACATATATATGTATATGTATATATGTATATGTACATATATACATATATCTATGTATATGTATATATATATATATGTGTGTGTGTGTGTGTGTATGTATACATATATATGTATTCATATTTATGTATAGGTATATATATATATATAGATATATATTTATACCCATATGTATATATATATGTGTGTGTGTGTGTGTAAATATATATATATTTGTGCTTCATTTCAGTCATATAGATATGTTATATATATTCAATTTGATAGTTAGAGAAAATTTGTCTTGTTTCTTTTTTAATTCATATATATATATATATAGTCATATAGTCATATCTTCCTTTTAATTTGTTCTTCATTTCAACCATATAGATATGTATATATAAATTCAGTTTGATGGTAGAGAAGTTTTGTCTTTTTTCATTTTTTAAGTCATATATATAGATAAATAGATACATATTTAGACAAATAGACAGAACTCGATATATAGATAGATATATAAATACATGTATAGATAGATATATATAACTTAACCAAATTCAATCTTATTTTTACAAAATTTAGGTTAGTTTATTAACTCCATAATGAAATATATAATCAGATTTAGTTAACTTAGTCCATAATAGAATTTTTAAATATGAGAGATATAGTTAAGTCAGACTAGTTTTCTTTCATCCATTTGTATGTTTAGGTATATGTATGTATGTTTACACATATGTGTGTATGTATATGTGTATATGAGTATGAATGTATGTGTGTATGTGTTTATATATATATTTGTGCTTCATTTCAGTCATATAGATATGTTATATATATTCAATTTGATAGTTAGAGAAAATTTGTCTTGTTTCTTTTTTAATTCATATATATATATATAGTCATATAGTCATATCTTCCTTTTAATTTGTTCTTCATTTCAACCATATAGATATGTATATATAAAGTCAGTTTGATGGTAGAGAAATTTTGTCTTTTTTCATTTTTTAAGTCATATATATAGATAAATAGATACATATTTAGACAAATAGACAGAACTCGATATATAGATAGATATATAAATACATGTATAGATAGATATATATAACTTAACCAAATTCAATCTTATTTTTACAAAATTTAGGTTAGTTTATTAACTCCATAATGAAATATATAATCAGATTTAGTTAACTTAGTCCATAATAGAATTTTTAAATATGAGAGATATAGTTAAGTCAGACTAATTTTCTTTCATCCATTTGTATGTTTAGGTATATGTATGTATGTTTACACATATGTGTGTATGTATATGTGTATATGAGTATGAATGTATGTGTGTATGTGTTTATATGTATGTATCTAAATATATTTATATTTATGTATACACATATGCATGTATGTATGTAAATATATTTAATATATATGTATGTATATATACATACATATATGTATGTACACATATATGCATATATGTGTATATACATAGATGCATATATATTTATGTATATGTGTGTGTATGATAGATATAGTGAACTATGAATTCAATTCAACTTTTAACTAGTATATTTGAAGGCCATGTCATAAACATTTAAGAATGATATTCATTCATAGTTGTATATTTATTTCATACATTTGTTATTTGAAAAAGCACCCATAAAATAACATAACCTTCAAGTTATAGAATACAAGATAGATGGAAACACATGTGAGAGCATAGCATTTAAATACAAACAATTGAAATCAATTAATGAGGCTTGAAATTACTTTATATACTTGAGGAATTTTTTTAGGAAATGGACCAATAAGATAACTTTTCTATCAATCTAAGAAACTCAACTTCATTTAATATAGAGATATATATATGTCTTGAAATTTGAAACAAGAAAAAATTTGAGTGACTATATTTATTTGACTAAAATGAAGAACAAATTAAAACAAAAGGATGAAACAAAATAAGCCAAACTTAACTACATCTCTCATATATATTAGGGAAGAGGATACCATAGTGGAGTAGGCTACCTTCAAGGGGCCACATAGACCAACAATTATATAAATTAAACTAATATTTAATTTAGCCTAATTGGATGCAAACTACCATGTCTAGGCCTCTGTCTTAATCTAAGCTTTGTTGTAAATGCCTAAGCCTTCTAGATTATGTAAATATTGTTGCCAGTGTTTTCTAAATGCCTATATGTTGTAAACTATGATAATGTTGTACAATATTGTTATGAAAATGCCTATTTGTTCTATACCATGAAAATGTTATTTTATAATCACCTTTATGTTCTACCCAGTGACCTGTAAGTGCATAAATGGGGTTTGAAATTATATTGTTTATGCATGTGAATGCATATTTGTTGTATACAATGTAATTGTTATAGCCATTTTTGTTGTAAGAGCATGACCTATAAGGTTTTCATTTATATTGTTTATTCTTGTCAATGCCTATATCTATTGTATATGATGTAAATGTTGTACCCACTATAATGTAAGTGCATGTATGGGGTTTATGTTGTAATATAAATGTTGTTGGAAATTTACTATATTTGCATATATATTATTTAGATCTTGGTCATCCACATTAATTGTGTGTCCCTTACCATTTACTCATCTTAGCACACATCACTTACCGCATGCTTAATTACTACCAACATACTTGAAGGTCTGAGGTTTATGAATCATGCAATCAAAACATATAACCATTTGTAGTCATCTCAAATTATTTGACCATCCCAAATAATGGGACTAAAATTGAAGACTGTATCCCAAACAAGCAATCAACATAATCAAAGAGCTAGACTAATTAACTATATTTCCATTATATACACATTTTCACTACTGTAATGCCCCGTCTTGTAACCTAAAGAATGTTGCATAGTCTACGATAGTGTAATTAAAAAAAAAAAATTAAGTGTAAATATTAACTTAACTAATTGCAAACATTCCCTAAGTAACGCGATGGCACACTACTTGAAAATCCCATAGATGACAATAGTATTTAACATGACATGTAATTAATTCTCATAAACTTAAAAACATACATTGAATAACATTTAAAATACATCATTTACAGATATAAAGTACAAATATAAGATTCTTACATTGCATTTGAAATAACATTACATTACTCATTTTCCAAATGAGGTAGGCCAAATATAAATGTACAATTACATATTACAAATGTTCACCCCGTTAACAATTGAGGAGTGTTACAAATATAAAGTTTCCAATGATACAAATAAGGAAGTACATATATCCACATACGAGCTCTCCATCCATGAAGTACTCATTGCCTCGAACAAGAACTGGGGACCCAACGAAGTAAGGTGCATGTTCCACCCAACCATGTGGTACTCGTAGGTCCACCCCCTGTGCTAGGAGATAGTAAAAAGGTTCCCTAGACAAAACCTACAAACCCTAGACACAAGTAAAACCATATACAAAACTTATACAAGTACAAACTTAACTTATTAGTTACATTGCTTCCAGAATTAGAATAATCAAATATACTAAGTTCACAATGATTCTGTTATTATAGGTGGAGTGTCATCACAATTTTGCATAGGTTACCCTGGTGTCTCTTCCTAGGTTCCGACCCCCAACTTGGGTTACCCTGGTAACCTCTTACGAAACCCGGACCCACATGCAAACTGTTGCGGAATCGAATATCTTTTAAAATAACAAGATATCAATTTTCCATTCCAGGCCTTCTCAACTTATTCTCAAGACTAAACTAGCCCTTGAGTCTATAAGTGAGGCTTATTAATCTAGTTAAAGGTTTTAAAACTAACTAATGTGTTGTTTTAGTTTTCACTAATTAGCTAACTCTACATGAGTTACCCAGGCACCGCTTTGTGTGTCGGCCCTCACACAGAGCCACTCCCCTAAGAATAACACAAGGAATCTAAGTTCACAAACTAAGGTAAACAAAGTGCACATGAATCAAAATCTAATACCTCACATAGCACAATGGACAACACATCTTGTTCATAGAACCAGGTGTCTAAAGACCATACAAAACCATGTGCACTACCCTAGTCAACTCAAGGATTGTATTTAAACAAATAACAACTCCCACATTAAATAAACTTATCTGGAAGACTTGTAATTTAATATAATCCCAATTTTCCCAATAAAAGAGAAAATACAATTTAAAGCAAATCAGGGATAATAAACATCTATTATTAGGATTTACTAAAACCAGTCAATCAATAACTTGAAGTATGAAATTAACTGAAACATAATTCATTTTTCAATTAATATGAAATTTAAAACTAACAGTTGATTCCAATTCCATATTCATGTATTATAACGAAACCTCCAATTTCTTTTCTTAATGCATTTCATTATAAAAATATCTATTTAAAATTTTCATATACCATTCATTTCATTCTTCTATTTAAAAGAACATACATATAAAATGTATGCAAATATATACATTTTCAATAAAATCAAATTAAATTATAATTTTATTTACTTATTTTTAAAAATAAATATAATATACATATATATATATGTATGTATATATATATGTATATATATATGTGTGTGTGTGTATATTTAAAATTCGTATTAAATAAAAGCTGCATAACCCAAGTTCATATATCACAAAAAAAAATGAAATAGCATTCATTAAGCAAGGAAATACCCTATAAGGGTTTTGACGGCTGTTATGCACAGCCCACCCATATGGGTGGCGACTGTGTTGGCAATCGTTGCTGCCTATGAGGGTAGCATCGGCTGCCTCCACAGTTGTCGCCCTATATGGGATGGTTGTGGGGGAAACCCTGCAGCCCCCAAGCAAACATATACTTAATTTAAAATTTTCTCTGTTCATTTCACCGTACGGTGATTCTGAGAACGCTTATACTTTTTTTTTTAAATACGATTTCCTGTGATTTAATAAAATTCACATACGGAAATCAATTTGTTGAAAATAAAATTTCACAATATAAAAATTCATAAATGTAAATTTGTATATGTGTATGTATATACATAATTTAGATGCATATACTTATACAAATTTATATATATGAATTTAATTAACAAATATATTAAAAACAGGCAATAATTTTCACAGAGGTTTTCTACAGGAAATTGAGAAAACTATTAATTTCATACAATTTTTGTCAAAGATCTTCAATATCAACAACAAAGGATTTTCAACTCAAATTATCAAAACCTTTTTCCTATAAGTTCTTCCCAGAAGCTTCTTTTCCCCAAATATCACAGAGAACCTATTTTATAAATCTACAGGGAATACTTTTGTTTTCCTTTAAATCTTTTCTATTGTTTTCTCTGAATTCACTATAAAATCTTGCTTTCTTAAAATTCTCACAGAAAACAACAAATCTCTACATAATGGTTTACCAAGAAGAACAAAAAACTTTAATAAAAATTTCTTCTACAGGAAAACTTTTAATTTAACAAATTTTAACAAATCTTCTACAAAAGCAATACTTTTTACAGACAATCTTTTCAAAAGAAAATAAACTAAATAAATAGGAAAAAACTTGTATCCTTGTAGCTTGAAGAACTTGACTGTAGAAGAGAAGCTTTTCCTGTTGCGTGCAATCTTCCAAAGCCCTTCCAAAACACCAATTTCCAGAGGAATGCAAATACTGAACAAAAATCTATCCGAGAACCTCTTCCAGAAATCTTAATTCCAAATCCAAAGGAAATCACAAATTAACACAATCTTTCAGTAGAACTCTGTTCTTTCTCATTTCCCGTGAAGAGTTTTTTCTTGTTTTTCCCCAAATCTCATAATATCTTCTCCAAGAGAATCCTCAACAAGAAATTGCAATAAATTTAACTAACACACATTGCAAAGAAGAAAAATATCTTCTAACTAACTCACGGATCATTCTTTCCTCAAATAACAAGAATTTATTTTATTTTAAAGAATTCAAGAATTCAAAATTCAAAAATCAATTTCCTTTATTTTAATTCTTATTTAAAATTCCATTTCTCACAAAACATTTAAATTTATATTTAATAATCTATTCTCAGAATAAGAGATAACTTTAATCAATTAATTTATTTATTTAATAAAATAATTTTAATCACAATGATTAAATTATTTAACCAAATAAACTAATTTAATTAATTAAATATTGTATAAAGCTTTTATTTACAACATTAAAAATTAATTTAAATAAACATTAAATTAAAAGAACATTAATCTACCATTAAATTAACAAAATTTACCTTTCATAATAAATAATCCAAACTGACACAGACAAAACATCCAGAAACACTAGACCTAAACTGACGACATACTGTGACTGGGTTTGAGACTAGACTAGGAAAAACCTCTTTGCTACCTCCCAATCAACATTACCGTTAAGTCTTGACACGCTTAGACCCATGAAACCAGGTGGAGTCAATGTCATGTACCTGCAACCTTGCAATTAGAAAAATAACATACATATATATAATCCATGATCCAAACACACTGTGAGGAGAAAATCATGGAAATCACAGGGCACTCGCAAGCGAGTGATGCAACTCTGTTCTCCACACCAATACACTATCACATCAAACTGTCAAAATAAATAACAATTAATCTACCATAAACATATAGATAGTAGTAACATCTAAAGTAAACATCTATGCTAATATAAAGCATGTCAAAAACAATAACCACCATGCAATGTATCATCATATCACAAAATAAGTCCACCATCACTCTAAAGTCAGTGATCAATACATTAAAACAAAGTACCAGGGTCTAACAAAGTGAAAACATGCTAACAGAAAACATAAGCAAAATGGAGGGGTACTACAACTACACTACCAACAACATGTACATCATATAGGGCATTCAGCCCAAAATAAAATTTGGCCAAACCAATGAACATATCCATATAACAACATTTACATCACATAGGCATGTGCATAACATTGGTAACAAAATTCACATAATATAGGATATTAAATTGTATTATGGTTTGACGTTGTAGCATTGAAGAGACTTAGTTTTCATAGAGGACTTTGGTTTTCAACTATGTTGTAGTATACTTTTCAAACTAATTTGTGGATATCTACAACATAGTTTAACACTAAAAATGATTTTGGGGAAATCAAGCCTCCTCAATGCATTACTAAATACAAAGCAGAGTTGAACATGTATTAGTGCATATGGTAATGAAAACACCAGAAGGTGTGTGTAGGAAAGGGATGAAAGTGAGTGAGATGTGTGAGGTTTTGGAGCATTGAATGATCTAAGACTTTGGAATTATGTCATTCAAATCAATTAAATAGGAAGTGACACAAAGTGCATGTGGCTAGATAGAAGAGAATGAGTAAGAGGCACGTGATAAATTTGAGGAAGTGGACGTTCAAGGTTGTGAACTATTTGGTTTCCATGTGGCACTGGGATCCAATACCAGGTCTTTGTCACACAGCCTCTAGGGGTGAATCTAACCAACGATTGGTCAACCATCCAAACAAGAAATTAATGAACATGTCAGACCAATTGGAGCATAAAACATGGTATATTTAATCTAGTTGGCTAAAATTAAATTGAAAGGAGGTCAACAATTGAACATAATTGCAAGAAAAAAAAAAACTATAAACTTATATTTATAACAAAATATTGTAATCCCCAACATACACTACAAAACTAGACAAAAAAGGATGATTTTTTATGATTGGTCCCTCCCAAACTCAATCAAATGAAATAGGAAAAGGATTTAGAGCCATGTTCTCATCCCATGCTAGGGGATTTGGAGTTGTGGTTACATGAGTTAGAGTTGGATTTGGAAATTGATTGCAGCTTACATGTGATGGGGTGAGTGCTAAACAATTCATACCAAAATAAAATTGATGGATATGATGTCCATCCCAAGTGGATATTTTAATTGAAATTTGTGTGTAGCTTATATGGGATGGGTTAAAACTTGAACAATTAGTAGCAGTGAAAGGCTAGGGGATATTTATGTTCATACATGTTGAAATAAAGCATAATTCTATGGTGCCCAAAAACTCATCATCCTCATCCTCGTGTCTTCCCAACTACGATAGAATCATAAGTCTCCCCCCATCAGAAAGCAATGGTTGAAATCTCTCCTGCATGTACAACACACACAATGTAAAAAAATTCTAAAAATTGAGAAAAAATTAAAGTTTGGAACCCTAAAAGTGCAAGTGTGTGCCTTTAAACAAGTGTTTCATTCTATCATGTTTTTGATTGTGTCACTATTCATCAAATGCATCACCAAAATGCAAGTATGCGGTGGTATTGCAAGTACATTTCATTTTTCTGCAAGTGCATTGGCTTAAACTTTTTCAAATGTGTCGGCATGTCAAAAGTCAAGTGTGTGTCTTCAAGTGTATCAAGGTATACTGAAATTCAAGTGCAATTGCTCTGAAGCAAATCTCTAGTGCAAGTGTGTCGTTGGACCTTACAAGTGTGTCACCAATCGTAAGAACCACGTCATTAAAATAGCAATGCATTCAAACCTACATTTATCTACATAGAAAAGTGTCCAAAAAAATATTATCAAGGTACATACTAGTGGTCCTACATTAATTGGTTGTTGGAACTCACAAACTTGATCTATGTGATGTAGAGGAAACACACGATCTACCATTCAACTAGCTACACTATGAGGTATCTCTCAAAATCACTCTAAGCTGTCCAAATCTCTCAAACTCAAATGTCCAAATCAGCTTGAAAGTGAACCCAAACCCCTATATATGCATGGAAAATTAAGGTTTTTGGCTTAAGTGCATGGTGGAAACCTAGAGTTTTGACCCCGCATTTCCATTTTTGAGTTTCACAGCCTATTTTAAATGTCTTATCAATGTCCCAAGGCTTATTTTTTGTCCTCTTCGTAGTTGAACCAATGTCACAGCAATGTTGCAAGCCCGACTAAAACTTAGTCTTTTTCACTCGAACACTCGAGGGGGCAGCATACCAGTAATTATTATTTCAATTGGAGCATAGTGGGGCATCAAGAAAAATCTAGAAAATTTTTAATTTTGATTTAAGCAGCATCAGGTCTTTGAAACAATGCAACGAGTGCATTGCTTCAAAGAGGGGGAAAATGTAGACACCTTAAATTGTCTTGACAATATTGCATACTTGATTTCACTTACTAACACTATTTCTAGTCTATTTCACCTATTTCATCCATTTAATTAAGTAATGTCAAATATTTAGTTAAATTCATCTTTTTTCTCTATTAATTAAATAAATCAAATTTATCTAGTTAATTCATTATTCTTCATACTAATTTCATTCTTATTTGATTAAATAATGTAAATTATTTAATTAGTTGTCATAATCACACTTTGATAAAATAATTCATGATTATTTAATTAAAGCCTCTAATTTCATCCACTTGCACAATTAAATGATTTTAATTAATTGTTTAATTAACTAATTTCTTTCAATCCTCCAATTCTCTCAACTTGCACAATGAATATTCCCTTAGAATATTCCAATTTTGAATTCAAATATTTCCCTCCAAATAGAAATTACTCCAACATCTCTCCAACATAATTCATAAAAATTAGGGAATTAGTTGGGTCTCTCATGGATTTCAAACCATTGATTTGATCTTTGATCCATGTCTTATGGATTATTAACCATTTGATTCATCCTTGATCCACGTTCACTCCTCTCATTCAATTGCATCCATTGGTTAACCAATTTGATATTCACCGTTGATTCTAATTTCAAAAATCTATAAATAGAAAGCCTTTTTCCATGAAAAGGGATCCACAAGTTGAGTAAACTTACTCTCTTGAATTGAGTCTCCAATTTGATCAATTTGAGAACACTTGTGAGTCATTTGAATCCAATTCTTCATCAATTTTCTTTGCACATGATCATGGATGTTTCTTGGATTGAGCACTCCACATCCAATTTGAGCATAATCCCACAATGATATTGAGGTTTGCATCTCTTAGTTTTCAATTTGAATTGCATCAATATTTCATACTTTTGAATTCTAATTGAGCTTTTTTGAACAATTTCATTGAGATTATAGTTAATTGATCATTTGCAATGACTTTAAGAGTTCAATTTAGTTCTATTTGATCAATTAATATTATACATTCACATAATGGCACGCTTGGTGAGACCCCATGTCCCTAGCTAACAATTTTGTTTGATTTTTCTTAGACTTTGTTTTCATTTGAATTTTAATTTAATTTTACATCTAACCATATTCTGCTTTATGTTTTCAGTTTCTAGTTAAGAATAACATTTTGCATAAACTAAGTGAGGTCTCAAACACGGAGCAAAGTGTTTATTACTACTAAATCATGAATTCATCAAATTCCAAAGTGTTTATCGACATAAGCATGTGAAGGATAACTTTAGATCTTCTTATTTTCATGCTTTAGATTAGAATCTCACATTTACTTTGGTGCTTAAGAATTAAACAACACAACTTGAACTTTTTAATTTGCTACTTAAGAATTGAACATGTACACAACTTGAACTTTTCAATTTGGTGCATAACAATTGAACCACACAGCCTCATTTTATTTTGGGCTTTAAAAAGAACAATAAAATTTACACACTTCATTTGGTGCTTTAACAATTTACTCACATTTATTTTGGTGCACATTCAAAATGAAAAAGAGTAGGTGATTTATTCTAAGTGTTTGGAAGATTGTTGATGTGTATCCTCTCCCCTTGTGCCTTTTACGATCTTGGGTGAAGAGAAACATCTCCAATTTTCATTTCTTTTTCTTTAACTGAAGGAGTCGCTATAGTATCCTCTCCACGTGTGCTACATGCGATCTTAGGTTCAATGAGAGCTAAATTTGAAGTTTTATCTACTCATGACTTGCTAGGAATTCCTTTCATGTTGGTCCAGGTGGTTCCAAACATGGGGAGATGGTATTTCAATACCACACTTATGTAGGCCATAGTCTTCGTTAATGTTCTACCCACTAAACACCTTTATGTTATAGAATCCTAAGACCATTGAACATATTCTTGAGGAGGTGCAATGGAATAGTATCGTTCCATGAAGTTATTTGCTATGTACTAAACATAGTTGAGGCAACAAAAACCTTGTAAGGATATTTTTCCTTTCAAGGTAAGAAGTGTATTGTGTACGTGTGCATACTCTAGTCACCCACTCTATGGGCAGTATTTTATGAGCAAGCCTGAATCAAGAAGATAATCTTACTTGAATAACTAGGTTGTGCTTGTATTTTTCTATTGATTCATACCTAGTGAGATTTGTTGAGGAAATCTCACAAAATATCGCCTATTACCCATTAATTCAATGAATACATTGCTTATCACCAAAACACTTAAAAAAAACATTAAACATGGTTATGACAAAATATCAAACCCTTTGAACACATTGTATGCACTTGAGGTACATTATACTACTACATGCATCTAAGTATATTTGTTTTTATCAAAATAATATCTTAGTATGCTTTTGAGTATCTTTGTCTATATCTTCATGCATTGTGTCAAAGTAAACATAGGAAAGTATAATTTAGCATTTTAGCTTTCACAAATTTTGATCTTTTGTGGAAAACAACTTGCTTTGTTGTAGACAACTTAGTATTAGAAAACTCATAATCAATATTTCTATGTGGTAAAAATAATTCATACTTAAATCAGATTTTTAGAATTGAACCGCAAAGCAACATTCATATCCACTTGGTTACTTGATTAAAAAAACTTGGTTACTTAATTCAAACAAAACAAAGAAGGAAATTCATGCTCAAGATTTTTTTTATCAAAATAATTTTTGGGTTAACATTAGATCAAATCTTTATTCTCCATCAGAAATTGAAATATCATACAAGTTCTCTATCAAAATCACTTGGAAAGTGTCAAGCATAATGTTAGGTTGTCATTTGGAACAAAGATATCAAACTCATTCTAACATCAATCATCACTATCATTGATCAAAAATCAAACCAAAATATCATTGTTGACAACAAATTTGAGGTAGAAAATACATTTCAAAATCATTTATCTCAAATATTTCCTAGGATTGATAAACCTTGTATGATTACAACTAGGTCACAACACAAAAAAATCATGGAATAAAAATCTAGTTGCCAAAATATGTCAACTACTACAAATCTATCTACTATAAATTCAATCATAACAAATCCAAGTGGTTCAAAAATTCCTACCAATATAGGTGTTAGTGATCAACCTTTTGGGATGCCACAAATGAATTTACAAGAAGAGGAAATTCATCCATCAAAGAAAATCAAAATTTCAACACACCCATCTCAAGATGTGACAAACAACCAAACATTACTATGAAAATCACAAGTATGGGTCCACATAGAAGATGTCACCAACAATAATGGATTTACCAACGAAGAATTAGAAGAAATGAAACAAGATCCACGAATTCATCACCTTGTTAACACCATGTTGAATCTAAATCTAACTCAATACATGCTTACACTAGCACAAGGAGGAACAAAAATCCCCCCAAATTTTGATGTAAACACACTAAGGGAACAACCAATTTCAAATGTTACATCTATGAGTCAACCATTGATACAATTAATGGAACAACCCTCTTCAAGTTTACCAATTCAATCAACGGATAACATGGTAGGAACAACCTTCACAAATCAACAAGGAAATGACTCTTTAGTGCAAATACCTAACTCATCTTCACAATTGGTAGGTCAATCCATGAACACTTCTCAAGGGATAGATCAAACAACCTTCACAAATATATACATCAATCCCTCATACAATGCTCAAAATATAGGGAATCAAACAAACTTGAGCATTCAAAACACCATTCCACACCCACCTAACAACATATCACTCACATAAAAACCTCAAATCAGCAATCCATCTACATCTCAACATATCACTATTTCACCCACCTTCAATGCTCAAACATTTCACACAAGTTCTCCTAGCATTCAACAAAGTCATTAAAGTCAAAATCAACTAAATCAAGGACCTCAACCAATGTTACAACAAAATCAAGGTCCTCATTAAATGAATCAACAACATCAATTAAACATTCCTCAACATCAAATGATTCAAAATCAAGCTCTTCTATCACAACAACATCAAGGTCCACAAAAAATGTCTCAATAACAAGGATTTAAAAATCAAATAGGTCCTCAAAATCATGCTCCTCCAGAAAATAAAATATTAAAAAATTCCCAATATCAACAACCACTAACGCAACATCAAGGTTTTCCTTTACAAAATCAACAGTAAATCACTTTACAATAGTTGCAGCAATAGAAAAGTGTCCAACAACAATTGATCTCACAACAAAATTTACAACAATCATCGTACACCAATTTTCAATAACCAATCCCATCACAACAAAATGTGGTTTCACACAATCAATATGGATATTACAATGCATCCCTTCAATATCAAGGAAATTCACAAAACCAAACCAATTGTACACATCAAGGAAATTATCAAATAGGTAATCATCAATTTCAAATGGGTTCATATGACACAAATGTTCCTCCATACCACAATCTAAGTTTACACAAAACATATGTTTCACTATCAAACAATATTTCTAATGATGAATCATCTCAACTTCAAATGCTCACACAACAAATCCAAGACATTCAAATAGGAAAGACTAAAAATTCATACACAGCTCAAGATTTATGTCCCTACTCATTTGATCGAAGCATCACAATGATACCATTTCCTCCAGGCTTTAAGATCTCTAAATTTGATAAATATAGAGGATGTGGTAATCCAGAAGAGCATATTAGAGAATTCTATGTGACTTGCATGGAGGTATCTTACAATGATTCATATTTGATGTGTCTCTTCCCAAGAAGTTTGGGAGGTCAATCCATGGAATGGTTTTCCCACTTACCTCAAGGAATTAGAACATTTCAAGAGATAATAGATCAATTTGTAGCACACTTTGCCTACAATATTGACGTAGACGTAACCTTGGAGGAACTTTATACCCTTAAACAAAACAAGGGTGAAACATTTGAATCCTTCTTACAAGGATTGAGATAGAGCAAGCAAAATTAAATGGCCTATTCTTAAGAGACAACAAGTGGAAATCATTACAAGAAATGTGGAAACTGATTTAGCCTTCCTATTGAGAATTCAATGTGTAACATCATTTGAGGAGCTCATATTAAAAGGTCTCAACATAGAACGAGTTGTAATTGCTAAGGGACCTACACAAACTCAAAACCAATTGTCTGGTTTCAGTGACAAACCTCGATTTTGGTCCAAAGGTAAGATGGTTACTAATGACGAAGTGGTAGATGCAAAGTTTGTTATTAAGCCACCTTCAAATGGACAAAACATGCAACAAAACACACAAAAAAAAAATCAACAAAATGTTAACAATACAAACACTTTGCAAGGACTACCATCAAGACAAAGTAATTACCTACTACCAAGAAAAAAAAAATTCATCAGTGATAATTCACTCCCCTAGGGGAGCCTATTGAAATAGTGTTGAAAATTTTGGTTCAATAAAACCTCATCAAGCTCTTGGATTTCACAAACTATCACGAACCTCAAGTCAAACCTTTGTGGTACAAAGATGAAGATCATTGTGAATTCCACCAATATAAAGGTCACAAAATGAAAGACTGTTTCAAACTTAAACACCTCATCCAAGATCTTATAGAATAAGGAGAAATCAATGTTGATAAAAAATAAAGGGAATCAAGATTCAGGGATCTATAAAAATCTGATGCTTGATCATGGAAAAGTGAAAGATTCTAGAAAGGCATCAATCTCAAACAATGCAAACCATACCTATGATAACATGGTAGGACACATTTATGTTACACATTCATCACAACACAAGGAATCAAACATGCATCAAGACACTTTCTTAAAAAAATCAATATCAATCAACAGTGTCTAGCAATGTTTCATATCAAAATGGCATCAAGTATATCTTAGATTTTAATATTCCTCCCTCATACAACTTCATGATTGGACACATTAAAGAGGTTCCAAGGCAACAAGAAATATCCCTTACTACATCCATACCCATTAAATCTTGTGAAGAGTGTTTTATCAATGCTACACCATCTACCCTAGAGTCATGTCAAGAAGATACTCCTGAGCATAACTAAATTTACTTCGAATCAAGTCAAGTTCAAGAGCTAATACCCTCATAGCATTATCCTGATATACATAATATCTTCCAATCTGTAAGTGATAGTTGCTCTACCATAAGTCAAGACAAAGAGCTCACTTCCCCAAAGTACTATCATGATTTGATGAACATCTTCCAATCCATTCAAAACTTCAAAGATATCCTAGATACTACCTATGATATGTTTTCTTTTAATGGATATATAGATGATCTTCATCCAAAATAAGAGTATCCCATTCTTAACATTATTCCACAAGAGAAAATAATGGTAGAAATTGTTGATTCTTACAGTGATTGTGCATCATCAACGTCTCTTGAATCAACTTTAACAAATGACACATCCCAAATTCTAGTTGAAGACATTGAGTATGAAGATATCTAGCATTATCCAAGCAAAGGAATATACTTACATGAACATGGTATCTTGGAATCAAAACAAAAAAGTAACACCTCTAAGCAACAGAATAAAGAGAAAGTAACATCACATATTCAAGAAAAGTCATATTCAATAGCCATCTATCAATGGATACATTATAGGGTAAAGGATTAGGCCTTGTTACACATGACATCTTGAAATCGGCAAAGATAGTAAATAATCTTGAGCAGCAAGGAATTGGTTATTTAGCACCAATAAAATCAAGGAATGTCAGTAATACCTTTATAATATTGGGGGAAACTTTGTCTAATGCAAACACCAACATAGAGGGTGTGAGGGGTCCTTATGATGAAACCAATGCCAACCATTTGCAAATTGGGACCACTGCAAAAATAATAATTCTTATCAAAGAAAGGAAAAAAAAATTGAAGCAAAAGAAGTAGTAAAGCAAAATAGACAAAGAAAATACAAATGGATATCAAAGAATGCAAAAGAAAATCATCCCAATCAAACTCCATTAGTCAAAGAAACTATGGGGAAAAATTAAAAAGGAAATTGTATCCATCAAATATGTTCACAAATACAAAAGAAGGCTTCACATGTGACATACAAAGTATATCAAGTAGTTGGTCCTAATTCCACTCACAACTCCGTCTTCACCCATCATTTCTCATCTTCCCAAGTTTGAAGAGTCAAAAATCCCAAATTGTTGACCAATCCATCTCCATGTCATATCCCTCAACACATTGCACCATTCATGGTATCTACCTTTCATATTAACAGTGTCTTGGCAACAACTCTTTATCATAAGGACTCTATGGGCACTTTATTGTGGTGTGCACACCTAGATAAGGTCAACTCCAGTATTGATGAAATACCCCGTCATAATAACCTAAGGAATGTTGCAATTGTGTATAAAGGTGTAATAATTTTTTTTTTTAAGTATTAATATTAAGTTAATTATTTGCATACATTCATTAAGTTACTAGACGTTACACTACTTGAGTTTCCATAGACGACTATAGTATTTCGCATTGCACATATTAATTAATAACATAAAGATAAACATTGCATTTCATTTGAAACATCATTTAAGATAACATAAAGTACAAACTTGTTTCATACATTGCATTTGATAAAATATACAATACTCATCCATCTGATGAGGTAGTTCAAATAATAATTACAATTACATTTACATTGTTCACCTCATATACAATTGAGGGATGTTTTCAAATACAAGATTTACAATATACAATGATGAAATACACATAAGTTTCCAAGTGTGAGCTCTCGATCCATGAAGCTCTTGATGCCATGATCAAATTGGGGACCCAACAGAGTAAGGAGCACGTTCCACCCAACCATGTGGTACCCGTAGGTCCACCCCCCATGCTAGGAGATAGTAATATGGTTACCTAGACATAATCTACTAACCCTAGACACTAGTACAAAACAAACTATTGGTTACATTGCTTCCAGATTCTTTGACAATTGAATGTACTTCATACACAAGGTTAACTGTTACTTTAGGTGGAGTGTCATCACAACATAGCAAAGGTTACCCTGGTGTTTCTTCCTAGGTTTCGGCCCCCAACATGGGTTACCCTGGTAACCTCTTACGAAACCCGGCCCCAATGCAAATCATTGTGGAATTGGATGTCTCTTGAAGAAATAAGACACTGATTTGCCATTCCAGGCCTTCTCATCTTATACTCAAGACTGAAGTAGCTCAAGAGTCATAAGCGAGGCATAAACATCTTGTTAAGAGTTTTAATCTAACTACTGTGTTATTTAGTTATCACTGACTTACTCACTCTTTGCAAGTTACCCTGACACCACTTTGTGTGTCGGCCCTTACAAAAAGCCACTCCCCTAAACATAACAAGGATGTTTTCTAAGTTTTCCTGACTAGGGTTTACAAAGTGCATAAAGTTTATCACATATTAACAAATGACTCACAACAGTATCATAACACCATATTTAACACATGCACAACCCAAGTTAACTCAAGAAATACATTTGAACAATAATACACCCTTTCTACACAATTCATTCTAGAAGACTTATTCAACTACAACTTTCCCAATTTGCCCAAAAGAACACAATAAAAGCAAATCAAGAAAAGTAAATGTCTATGGTTCGGATATACTAAATCCATTCAAGCAATCAGTAATACCAAGAAATATATTAAAGAAAATTGCATCAATTTATTCTAATTTGATTTTCCCAATTTCACATATAAAAATAAAAACTATATTTTTTTCTCAGTCAATGATATTCCATATGCAATATAATTTATAGAAACTATATTTTGTCTTAAAAATCCCAAAATCCTTTTTTTTTAATATAATATATATATTATTTTTCATATACATATATACATATATATATATATATATACATATATATATAAATATAAAATATAACAATAAAATATAAACAGTCGAATTTAACTTATATCCTATGAAATTCGCATTTAATCATTTAAATGAAGTCCGCATTAAAAACGTTTTAATAAAATTCTCATTAAAAACGTTTAATAAAATTCGCATTTAAAAAATGTTTTAATAAATTAAAACCGTATGGCCGTGGCGCAGCTCGCGACCTCCGTGTGGGGAGGCCGTGGCCCTTACCAGGGCTGCGCCCAGCAGCCATGGTGGCTGTTGTACGCAGCCGTGGTGGTTGCGCCCTACGCCCCACCAAAACAATAAATGGGGAGGGTTTCGGCCCTCCCCCAAAACTCTGTTAAATTTAAAAAAAAAAAAATTATATTCGCCGTACGGCGACCAATATTTGCGTTTTTCATAATTTTCTAAAAGAAAATGCATATTAAGAGATTTCGCCTGTACGGCAATTTAACCCAATTCAATATAAATAAAATAAGTCCCTTTCATAATCCAATTTATAAATATGAAAATATATATATATATCTCAACAGGGTTTTTGTACAAAAAATAATAAGAAAACTCTACAGAAGATCAACGGGGTTTTCAAGGGAAATAGGGAAATTGTAGAATTTTTTTTTTAATATCAAGGTTTGCAAAGAAACACAATATCTTCATTCGAATCCTAAATCATTCTTGTAGATTCAATTTTCCCTTTTCAACAAGTAATTTTCCCTCACAGAAATTTAATTAATTTCTACAGATAATATAATACAGAGGTTATATGAACCATCAATTTTTCACAAATCAAGTTACAGAAAGTAATTTCTTTTACAGAAAATACAGGAATTTAAAATTAAACTTGTTTCTTTTCTCAAACAATCACTTCCAGAAACAAAATACTTTCACAAGAAGAATACCTGCTTTCCCTCGCTTCAGAAAATTGACTGGTGTTGAGAGCCTCTGTTGCCTCTGTTGCCTGTAGCTTCCAAATTCTTCCCAAGAACCAAAACCCAAATAGCAACCAAAAATTTCCACAAATTTGCAATAATATACCAAAAAGCACATACAGAGAATTTTTTTTTACAGAGCACAAAATATTTTCCCGTGAATGATAGGATAACCTCTCTGATTTCCTAGATCCAATATTACCTCCATAAACAAATTTTCTCAACAATAATCAATTAATGCACTGGCACACATGTCGAGAAGTGGTTGCAAAATATCTTCTCCACCACTTCTCGGCAATCTTCCAATTTCAATTGCATGCAAATTAATTAATTTAATTTAAATTTACAATTCAAATGCCATTTCCACAAATAATATTTAATTTCAAATGAAGCTAATCACACACTTAAATAATTTAATTTAATTTATTTATTTATTTAATTAAATAAGTTTAATCTTTTAAGATCAAACCATTTAACCAAATAAGCTAATTAATTAATTAAATAATATACAACTAATTTCTTCAACATTAAAAATTAATTTAAATAACAATAATTTAAAGCACAATAAACTATCATTAAAAATTAACCAAATTTACCTTTCAAACAATTTATCCAAACAGAAAATGACAAGACCACCACGACACAAACTAAAACTGACAATGTACTAAGACCGGGATTATAGATTAGACTAGGGTGAACCAAACTACTATCTCCCAATCAACGTATCCGTTGAGTCTTGACACACTCAGACCTAAGTACCCAGGTGGAGTCGGTGTCATGTACCTGCAATTCCTGCAACCAAACAATAACATGCATATATATATAAATCATTGTACAGGCACACCGTGCGGAGAAAATCATGGATATCACAAGGCACTCGCAAGCGAGTGATGCGATTCCGTTCTCCACACCAGTACACGTCACATCAGACTGACGAAATAAAATAACTGTTAGTCCATCAAACATATACATAACAATAATCAACTGAAAATAAACATCTACACTATCTCAAAGCATATCAGAAATCAAATATCGCAGTACATGTATCATCATGTCACAGAATAAATCCACTATCGCTCAAAACCAGCGATCAAAATATCCAACCAAAGTATCATAGTCAAACAATGTGAAATCATAATAGCAGAAAAACATAAGCATAGATGGAGGGGTACTACAATCGACAAGGCAGATAAGTATTCTCAAGGGTTATATTCAAGCACCCGCATCTTAGCAAAGAAACTTCTTCAAGTAGGATATCATTGGAATAGTATGAAAATTGCATGTACATTAGTACCACCAAGTAGTTCAACATGAACATAATTATTCAAAAAACCAAAAAAAAATAGAAATCAAGAAAATAGTAAAGATAAAAATCATCCTCTAGTGAAAACCACCACATTGGCGCTTTTGGAAAGTACTATGATGAAAACCAAGAAAATAGGCATCATGAGTAGAATTGAGCATCTATATGAACCATTTTGGATGGAAGCATCTCATCCAATTCATAATAAATCCAACATTTCCTTTATTCATCCAATCCATTTTTATTCAGATCTTCTAAAAACTCTTGATCTTGGAAAAGGTTTGGTGTACACTTCAACCTTGCTTAGGGAAAAAATCTTGATATGGTCTTTGTCATTGATACCATTCGGTCTCATGAAGTCCCATGGCCTATATCTAGCATTACTCCAATGGTCCTATTATGTGATACAAATCTATTGAGAGTATTCACATGCTTATCCATTCACTATCTTGGGTTTCTCATGAAATATGAAATATTGATAGACACTAGGGGTAGGTACTTGAAATTTTTTTCAAATAACTTTTGATCCATGTCTTATATCTCACAACATGACATCGACATTGTGATCTAGGTATCATTTATCGTCAAAATCCAAAAACATCAGATAATGTTAAAAATCCAAAAACATCCAAAAAAATTGTAAAGTGCAAAATCCAAAAATATTCATAACATCTCAAAATCTCAAAAACATTCAAATCAAGTCAAAACACCTAAACAGGTCTAAACCATCAAAAAATTCAAAAACACTGGTTGAACTACATTTTCTTTGTGCTTACATAGGAAAGGCCATCAACAATCAACCCCTAAGGCATTAGGTAAGTCCCTCTTAGGTCTTGTTCTTGGTCTAACCCTTGGAAAACACAAAAACATTTAAAAAAATTTAAAACCCTAAATAGTGGAAAAATATTGAAAACTCAAAATAGCCTCAAATAACTTGGAAAATTTCAAACATTTAAATAATCGTAAACCATAAAAATTCTCAAAACATTCAAAAACATCAAAAACATTCAAATATTCCAAAAAAGATCAAAACCACCCATCTCATCTCACTTTCACTCATAATAATCTTTCATTCATAATAAATTGATCATCATTCTCACTCTTTGATGATGTAATCATAAACAAGAACAACATTTAAGAAAGAAAAACATTAATCAAAACAAATCATGAAGTTAAGATATTTAATATTCAAACATGTTAATTAAGTTTATATCAATGGCCTACTCAATTTAACAAATCATCATTATCCAATGGATGTACTAGGATATATCATTTGACAATGGGCATCATTTCAAATATCATCAAAGAACATAAAAATATCTTTGTCAATAGATATGAATGACATTGGTTGCTTGTTCATTTTAATCTTTTCTTTTGGTTTATATTATTGGCTCATTTTGATGATCTCTTGATGATGTCTAACAAAATGATTTAGAGTGAAAGGAATGGGGCATTGATCATTGCTTTTGTTTGTTGTGCTTGTTGGATATTCTTGTAGTAAAACCTCAATGAATACTTATCTTGCATGTGTCAAGATAATCTCAAGTAAAACAATGGCTAGGACATATCAAGTTCCTCATACCTTTTTGTATTAGTCTGCTTACTTCAAGGACTCATTATTTCACATGATCAAACAAGGTTTTCATATGTTAGGAATGAACAAGGATACTCCTATCTGTTTGCAGAGTCAAATTCCATCGCATTAGCTATAACATCACAATGGTTATTTATACCTTGGTGCATCGTATCTATTTTCTATATCAAAAATAAGGATTGCTATGATGAATTAAACAAAGTCCTAGAAGCAAAGCAATATCATCTCTATCTCGACACCATATCCAATTAAATCTCAGAATAATTATAGATTTATTGGAATTATAATCTCATACATAAAGTAAAATCTAGTCAATGTACATCTCATTCTTCTATTCTACCATCTATTTTCTATCTAATTCTTGCTAACATCCAAGTATCATGACATAACAAAAAAAATAAGTGCATCTATCCTGCATCCATAAACTGTTAGCATTTCATAGCATACATCATGCATACACATAATAGGTCACATCAAAATACAAAAAGAAGTGCATCCATATCATCCATAACATGAGCATCATCTACATATACATTTCCATCACATCACATCATAATCATAATAAATACATCACAATTACATGCATAAGCATGCATCATGCATCCACGTAGAATCATAAGACATCCATCACATAACATCATGAGCATAAAATAAGGCATCATATATCATGATCGTGTCAAAATTCATCTCATATATATCAAAATCATTAATGTCACATGATACAAATCAAGTATGGGATATACATCAAAATATATACACAAGACTATCAAAATTGAGGCAATGAATGAATATACATCAACAATCAAGCTATATTGAAAAAATGTGTCTACATGGCAGCTATCCTCTGCTCCCCTAATCATCCTATCGAGGTGGTGGTCCATGCTCACCATCTGAGGGACCTCCTTTATTGGTTGACCTATTGATCGTCCTCCTATTGAGCCATTGGGTGCAAGGGGGCTCCTATGTGAAAAATATGGTTGTCATCAGTGTGAGGGAACTGCACGATTGTACAATGTCTAATAATAAGAAGCCTTTGCTATAGCCTAGATGTATAGTGTGGTTGATACCATAGTACCTTGTCCCTGCGTAGTAATAGCCTCTAACAACTAACATTGAGTAGTATTTTGTGCTAATTGAAGCTCTAGACACTATTGTTGTTGGCACGCCTAGTCTATCTCTTATCTATATCAGTCTTCCTTAGCCCTAGCAATGTACTCCTAAATAATGGTATCTCTCTCCATTGTTTTTTGTTGTAGTAAACCCTAGAGATCTAGGGAGTCAGAGATTGTTGCACCTATACCTATGGGATCTATATCAAAAGAGGTTGTTGGGGAGGCTATTGAGGTACTTGTACAATGTGTCCAACCTATCTCAGAACCTACCTAAGAACCTATCCATGCTATTGAGGAACCTATCCTCTAGATTTTTCCTTTCCTCTACCACAACCTGCACCATCAACCCCTATTGGGTCTATCAACTTGATGGACGGATGCTGAGAGAGCCATGCATCACACATTGGTGTCATCCTAGGGTCATCTGCACCACACACATAATCCCATGGAAAGGGAGCCAGTTGTGTGAAGTCATCAATGGCCACTTGAGGAACTATCTAAGGCCCCCAAGCTATGATCACTCTAAAAGAATGGGCATACACACCTCTATAATCTAGTGCTATAATCTAGTGTCGGGACATCCTACTCATCCCCAAACTATCTAGCCACTCGATTTGGAAGGTGTCTCTATGTAACATGAATCTGGTGGCCTATGAGCCACTATGTGTGTCGAGCATAGAAGAGATGATCTTGTTCGTCATCCCATGGTTGTGCCTATAACTAGGGCCTCTACTTGAATACTATCATATCATCTAGGACTCTCCTCCAGTAGGATATAACTTGTCACTCATATATGGTGGAGTGTGATCATCCCTGCATATCTATATACTATTGGGTCATCCTCATTGACATCTCTCAATTGAACCATCAGTCAAAGCACAACAATGTGCTCCCAAGCCCAGATGTGTAGTAGTGTCACCCTGGTAGATAAGTTGTGTCCTTGCATATACGCCACTCAATGCATAGCATAGTATAGTGTAGCTAAAGTAACTAGACCCCATGCATAAGTGCACACATCATCCACCATGGCCTCTAGTCCACTACACCCCATCTAACACTGAATCCTTGGCTACACCTATCAGAAACCAAGACTCCCATGATTAGTCTTGCAATAACCAATGTCAAGTTGTTGGCACATCCATGGTTCCTCTACAAGTCAATATGATAGCTCTCTACCTCTAATGCCTTGATTGGACTAGTACTCAAAACATGGTAGCCAAGCCAAGGTCTGCGAGTGATCCCACAATAGAGGTTTACACTTTCTGGGAGATCTTGATTTTTGCTAAAATCACATATTTTTAGAAAATATAATGATTTAAGCCTTGAAAATTTCCATTTAAAGGATTCCAATTGAATATGGTTTGAAGAAACAACCTTAGATCAAACCCTCTTGGATAGAACCCCACTAGTTTTAAACCATACCTATAACAAAGTCTCCTTTACACCTATCAAAATGTTGATAAAAACCCACTTTTGATTTACCTTTTGGGGGATCAAATGAATTCATTTAAATCTTATTTTTTGTAAGTATGTATTCCTTATTATAAGCTTCCCAAAAAGTATAATTTTAAATAAATTTAATTTGATTTTTTTTTTATTTCTTGTGAATGTAGGTTTTTCACCGAAAATAAAGCTCTTTATTCCTCACATGTGGAAAAATAATAGATTTTCAAAAAAAAAAATCTGAAAAAATATCCATGAACTAGATATTGATGTCCTTGATCCAACAAAAAAAATAAAATTGAATTTTGATACATACAAAAAAAGTTATCTTTTAGCCAATAAATCATGTCTAAATTATAACTGGTTTGACTTTGAAACTTAATTAAGAAAAAAATATTCAATGAAATGATATGAAACCAATTCCATGCACTATATATCATAGTTATGAATCTATGTTCGAAAAAATTAGAATTTTATCCTTCATAGGAAAAAACTTGTGTTAGCCAGTAATGTCACTCTTTAAATATGGTGTTTATTGTTAAAAACTAATTTTTGAAGGAGATGGAAAAAGAAGTGCAATATGATTTCAATCATTTTGAAAAAAATGTATTTAGAATCTATAGAAAAAATTCCATAAATCATTAGTTTGCATCATCTTCAAATTCCTCACAGTTTAGCCACTATAGGTGCCTGAAATTGAGGATTTAGTTAAAAAAATCAGTTCAATGTCTAGTTTGGCCAAAAATTGTAAACCAATATTGTGGGATCACCCCTACATCATAAATAACTTTGTCTCCATGGATAGGAACTCACAAGATGCACCAGAAATCCTCAAGGGTAATCATTTCCTTGCTTGTATGAAGATGGAAAGAGGAAGTCTCATAATGCCACCTCTCCACTAGCATAGTCATCATCGCTAGGTGGGTCCTGATCTCGAGCATATATGCAATGTAGTATAAATTGATGGTGCCTAGAAACTTGTCATCCTCGTCCTCAAGTCTTCCCAACTGTGATAGAATCCTAGGTCTCCTCTTGTGTGGTGTTGCGACAATAGTGGTTTACACTTTCTGGGAGATCCTAATTTTTGTTGAAATCACATATTTTTAGAAAATATAATGATTTAAGCCCTGAAAAGTTCCATTTAAAGGATTCCAATTGAAGAGGTTTTGATCAAACCACCTTAGACCAATCCCCCTTAGATAGAACCCAGCTAGTTTTAAACCATACCTATAACGAAGTCTCCTTTACACCCATCAAAATGCTGATAAAAAACCACTTTTGATTTACCTTTTTGGGGATCAAATGAATTCATTTAAAATTTATTTTTTTGTATGTAGTCCTTATTATAAGCTTCCAAAAATTATAATTTTAATTAAATTTAATTTGATTATTATATTTATTTTTATTTCTTATGAATGTAGGTTTTTCACTAAAAAATCAAGCCCTCTATTCTGCACATGTGGAAAATAGAAGATTATAAAAAAAAATGAAAAATATGAGTGCACTAGATATTGAAGTCCTTGATCCAACAAAAAAAAAATTGAATTTCGATACATAAAAAAAATTTGTGTTATATGGTCTACCTATGTCTGAATTGTAATTGGTTTGACTTCGAAACTTGATTAAGGAAAAAATATTCAATAAAACACTATGAAACCAATTGGAAACACTAAATATCATAGATAAAAATCTAAATTTGAAAAAAATAGAATTTTATCCTTCATGGAAAAAAAGTTATGTGTTATATAGTGAGTGTCACTCCTTAAAAATGGTGTTTATTGAAAAAAACTAGTTTTCAAAGGAGATGAAAAAAGAAGTGCAATATGATTCCAAAATTTTAAAAATATATATATATTTAGAATCTACAAATAAATTTCACAAATCACTATTTTGCATCATATTCAAATTCCTCACAATTTAGCCAATATAGGTGTCTGAAAGTGAAGATTTAGTTAGAAAAAATCAGTTCAGTGTCTAGTTTGGCAAAATTGTAAACCAATATTGTGGGATCACCTTGTGAGAAATTAATGGTCAGAAGCTCTTCTTCATGTACAACACACACAATGCCATTTTTTTTCTAAAATTGAGAAAAAATTCTAAGTCTCTAGAACCCTGGGTGATCCCACAATATTGGTTTACAATTTTAGGGAGATCCTGATTTTTTGATAAAATCACATATTATTAGAAAATATAATGATTTAAGCCTTGAAAAGTTCCATTTAAAGGATTCCAATTGAAGAGGGTTTGATCAAACCACCTTAGATCAAACCCCCTTGGATAGAACCCCACTAGTTTTAAACCATATCTATAACAGAGTCTCCTTTACACCTATCAAAATGTTGATAAAAAACCACTTTTGATTTACCTTTTGTGGGATCAAATGAATTCATTTCAAATTTATTTAAATTGTAAGTATGTAGTCATTATTATAAGCTTCCTAAAAAGTATAATTTTAAATAAATTTAATTTTATTATTATAGTTATTTTTTATTTCTTGTGAATGTAGGTTTTTCACTGAAAATCAAACTCTTTGTTCTATACATGTGGAAAAATAGTAGATTATAAGAAAAAATTGAAAAATATCAATGCACTAGATATTGATGTCTTTGATCCAACAAAAAAAATTTGGATTTTGATACATACAAAAAAAATTATGTTTTAGCTATTAAATCATGTCTAAATTGTAACTGGTTTAACTTTGAAACTTAATTAAGAAAATAATATTCTATGAAATTCTATGAAACCAATTTCATGCATTAGATATCATAGTTACAAATCTAAATTCAAAAAAATTACAGTTTTATCCTTCATAGAAAAAAAAATTATGTGTTAGCTAGTAATGTCACTCTTTAAAAATGTTGTTTACTGTTAAAAACTAGTTTTCGAAGGAGATGGAAAAAGAAGTGCAATATGATTCCAAAATTTTTGAAAAAAATATATTTAGAATCTACAGAAAAATGTCACAAATCTCTAGTTTGCATTATCTTCAAATTCCTCACGGTTTAGCCGCTATAGGTTCCTGAAAGTGAAGATTTAGTTAAAAAAATCAGTTCAATGTCCAGTTTGGCCAAAAATTGTAAACCAGTATTGTGGGATCACCCCCCTAAAAGTGCAAGTGCATGCCTTTAAATAAGTGTGTCACTCTATCATGTTTGTGATTGTGTCACTATTCATCAAATGCGTCACCAAAACGCAAGTGTGTGGCGGTATTGCAAGTGTATGTTAGTTTTAAGAAAGTGTGTTGGTCTAAAAATTTCAAATGTGTTGGCATGTCAAAAGTCAAGTGTGTGTGTGTGTCTTCAAGTGCATCGAAGTATACTTCAAAATCCAAGCGCAATTTCTCTGAAGTGACACTCTAGTGCAAGTTTGTTGTTGGACCTTGCAAGTGCGTCATCAACCATAACAACCACATCATTGTAATAGCAATGCACTTGTTTACCCTATTCAACCCTACTTTTAGCTACATAGAAAAGCATACAAAAAAAAATTTCAGGGTACATACCAGTGGTCTTGCATCGGTTGGCCGTTGGAACTCACAAACTCGATTTGTGTGATGTAGGGGAAACACACGATCCACCATTTTGTCAGCTGCACTATAAGGTATCTCTCAGAATCACCATAAGCTCTCCAAATTTCTCAAACTCAAATGTCCAAATGAGCTTGAAAGTGACCCCAAACCCCTATATGCATGGAAAATTAGGGTTTTTGACCTAAGTGTATGGTGGAGACCTAGGGTTTTGACCCCGCATTTCCATTTTTGAGTTTCACAACCTATTTTAAATGTATTATCAATGTCCCAAGGCTTATTTTTTGTCCTCTTCATAGCTAAACCAATCTAGCAATAATGTTGTGAGCCTAATTGAAAGTCTTTTTCGCCTAAATTATTGAGAGGGCGGTATGCCAATAATTTTTCTTTCAATCGGGGCACAGTGGGGCATCAAGAAAAATTAGGAAAATTTTTAATTTTTATTTAAGCAACATCAGGTCTTTGAAACAACACAATGAGTGCATTGCTTCAAAGAGGGGCAAAATGTAGACACCTATAACTATCTTGACTATATCGCATACTTGATTTTGCTTACTAACACCATTTCTAGTCTATTTCACCTATTTCATCCATTTAATTAAACAATGTCAATTATTTAGTTAAATTCATCTTTCTCCACTATTAATTAAACAAATCAAATTTATCTAGTTAATTCATTTTCTTCATAATAATTTCATTCTCATTTGAGTAAATAATGTAAATTATTTAATTAATTGTCATAATCACACTTTGATTAAATAATTCATGATTATTTAATTAAAGCCTCTAATTTCATCCATTTGCACAATTAAATGATTTTAATTAATTGTTTAATTAACTAATTTCTTTCAATCCTCCAATTCTCTTAACTTGTACAATGAATATTCATTTGGAATATTCTTTTTTTGAATTCAAATATTTCCCTCCAAATGGAAATATCTCCAACATCTCTCCAACATTATTCATAAAAAATAGGGAATTAGTTGGGTCTCTCATGGATTTCAGACCATCGATTTGATCTTTGATCCATGTCTCATGGATTATTAACTATTTGATTCATCCTTGATCCATGTCCAATCCTCTCATTCAATTGCATCCATTGATGAGCCAATTTGATCTTCACCATTGATTCTAATTTCAAAAATCTATAAATAGAAAGCCTTTTTCCATGAAAAGGGATCCGTGCAAGCTTTGAGTAAACTTACTCTCTTGAATTCAGTCTCTAATTTGATCAATTTGTGAACACTTGTGAGTCATTTGAATCCAATTCTTCATCAATTTTCTTTACACATCGTGAATTTTGCTTGTTTTGAGCACTCCACATCCAATTTGAGCATAATCCCAAAATGGGATTGAGGTTTGCATATATTAGTTAATTTTCAATTTGAATTGCTTCAATATTTCATACTTTTGAATTCTAATTGAGCTTTTGTGAACAATTTTGTGTTGGAGTTATAGTTAATTGATCATTTGCAATGACTTTAATAGTTCAATTTAGCTCTATTTGATTAGTTAATATTATGCATTCACAATTACAATATGTAGGAATTGAATAGATAGAAATAATTAAGTTCTAAAGCAATGAAAATGTATACCTTAATGAATAACAAATAAGGTTGGATCCAAACCCTAACTAGATCTAAAATAAATGTTATGTATTAAAAAAAAAAAGTTTTGTAAAAATCATAATGTAGGAGTAAATATTAAGGTAAAACACCTAGGATGGTGTAGTAATATTAGGCTCACCAAAATGTATCAAGTTACATAAATCACTTGTAGCAAAAATCAATTAAACAAGCATAGTTAAAGCAAGCATCCTAGGAACAAGAGTTGGGACTTATAATTGTACTAAATAAATGCTCAAATTTTTAAATAATAAATAATAGTGATTAGTTCTTAATTTGATGTAGAATCATTCTATTAAGTGTTGGAAACTAATTTCTTATTTTCATAAAAATTTGGACATGTCAATTCGATAAATTATAATCAATAAAAGAAAATTGTGACTAGCTTAATTCCCAAACAATTCACCTCTAAAGCAATAACATATCACATGCATCCATAATGGGGTTTTTAAAATAAGAAAAATGTGACCTTTTATATTGCTTGGTATTCAGGGGAAAGGAGATCATTTAATTAACGTGGTACATGTAGGTATTGAGGCTTGAGAAGCATGTGCAAAAGGGATGGGGTGTTTATAGGTAGCATTCCATATCGTATATACATCACTTTGTACAAGTTAATTAAAGGAAATTTCATTTTCTATGGTGGTCTTGTTAGGGACATGAAACCATATTTTTCTACACCACATAATTTTATGTAGTGTTAGAGCCTCATAATCTCATGGGTGCCTATTTAATCCCAACTCTGGTGCAATTAAGAAAGGAAACAATGGTCACACCAAGGTCATGTAGAATCAATATAATTCTACCTAAGTTTGTTAAAATAATTTATTGGATACCTTTTGGTATTTCCATTATCCTACCCAAAAGAATCACCAAGTATGTCTAAAACTCTTACATTATAATTTCAATTAACATATAAACTATAATTGAGATAACTATTATTAGAAGGTTTTATTGTTAAAGTTCATGTGGCAATGGTTTGGGGACTAAGATGTATAAGTGTTTTTAAATCAAAGTTTTTAATAGGATGGCATATATTTCATAGCTCATATAGGTTTTCTATTCTAAGCATTTAATGTATGAGGTGGCAATTAAACTAGTTTTGAGTCAAATGTAGGTGTGGGCAATGGCCTTAATTGATAGGGTAGAAATAATAACAGGGTATAAAAATGTAACCAAAAATGGGCACATAGGATACTTGATAAAGATGGAGAGGTATCTTACTTATACTAGTGTATGCAAACAGGTTATCAAAAACATAAATTTGAGGCATAGAAATCAAATTAAAGGTGTTTATTAGTACTTTATAAATGCACATGGTAGATGCTATTGGTTTACTAAGGGAATCCCCCAAGGCTCAAATGTGTAAATGTGGATCTACTCAATGCAACTACAAAATTGATCCCACAATCATAGATTTGAGCATTCTAAGAAAATCTAATATGTGATGATCCTTAATCTTGGAAACTCTATTTCTACAACTACATAAAAACTTGGTAGAGTGGTCAAAAATCAAAACATGATAGGAATAGTATCTCCCTTGTGTTAAACCTCATAAGCATGTAATGTTAACAACTTTGAACAATGATTGAGGATAACAAGCAATCATAAAATATGCCTTTAGGTTGCTAATGCAATACTAATGTCACTAGATAACTCTTTTTTATTCTCCTCGGTGTATGCAAGTAATGTTTATTCCATAGATTCACTAGATATTTAAATAAATTAGACTTTTAAGGTGTGAGAATAAAAAAAAAATGTACTTTGAGTTGGCACTCAATAGTTGAATGGAGGGAAAAGAGTAGGCTGAAAAAATTGAAAGTTTAGGGGTCACATCTATAACTACACATCTATCGGTTTCATTTATGCAGCTACAAAACTAACCATAGATGAGAAATGAATGAATATGAGAAGTGGAATTAATCATAAAAGTGTATATAAATAGAAAGAAGTGAGATTTAGATCAAATGTCATCTATTTAATAGATATCGCATCACTTAAACACTTGTCATTATATAAAAGATAACCCAACCAAAAAGAATCCAATGTAGTTTTCACCATTATAATTCTTTATAACTATTAATTTTTTAAAAGTTCTCACCCCCTCTCTTGATATGAAAGAGAACATTGCTTATACGTATCTTTCTTCTTTGTAAAATATGTTCTTGCTGTCGTGAGATTGAGCTCAAGAGCCCCTCCCGTGACATAAAGTTATACAGGATTCTCCTCGAAAATATGCTTTTTGCCTTCTTGAAAAGATCATAAGACCCCATTCCCATGAAATAAAGTCATGTCTAGAGGATAATTTGATGGCCTTTTAGACCCGTGTCCTTCCATGAATTAGATTACAGTGCCATATATTACACTTAATTGTGTTCTACTTATCCTTCTGGGACTAAGTAGGTCCTCTGACAACTGTTGAATTGATGCCCCACAGCATTTC
>VDFB02180588.1:0-10968 GCA_007258455.2 Sequoia sempervirens
TTGAATTATTTCCAACACTCTGGGTCCTATGATACACAACAATGAAAATGGTCACTATACAACAATGATAGGTGTTAAATTAGGCACACTTGGCACCACCTTATACATCCCAAACAGATTACATTAACGGCCAAAAGTCGGCACTAAAGTTGGCATTAACTAACGCTGACTAAAGTATGACTAATGAATCAAAATCAAAAATTTAAAACTTTCCCGCATGAAGGAAGAAATCAAATGACAAAAAAGGGAAAAATGCCACATGAAGGAAGAGAGTAGGGCACTACCAGCAACTAATGAATGAATGAATGAGAGATTTTAATGACATCCACGAGACCAAGCGGCCTAAGGGACGAAGAACCAAAAAGCTAAGGAATCTCCAAACTCTTTTCCATGTTGGACCTTCTTTTATGAATTTTGACCAAAAAACTAGTTGTCTTGTTGATCTTCTCCTCCTCAAATAACTCATGCAGATTGTCAGCCTTTAAGTTGAATTTTTATGAGAAATTCAATTTAGTTTGCGACACCATAGGTAAGGTTACAATTTTTTTTTCTTGCTTAAATTCATGATTGTTTACTGCTCTTTTTATTGCTTTTGAATTCATGATTGTTTACTAGTTCATGGCCTAACCTATCCAAGCAACCTCTAAATTGTCCCATCATTATAAATTGTAAAACCTTTGAGAAACCAACAAAAAAATTTACCCTACCCATTTGAGCTTTGGCTCAAAATATTATAGCATGAAGCAAGGATGCCTCTGTATTCTTTCCCTAACCTGGGCATCAAGGAAATAGTGAACTGCTTGGCAAATCTGGGAATTGGGTCGGTCACGGTTGAGCAACTGCTGAAAATAAACGCAAAAATAGCTTGGTTTTGCCCAGCCACACCATAGTCACCAATTCCATGACAAATTTGTGCAAGATTGCATTAAGAAATAGTTTTCATGATAAGGTTATCAACACTAAGAAAACTGAGCGAACATATTTTCCCTAGGTTATCAACACTAAGCAAACCTAGTGAACATATTTGCCCACAAAACAAAATTTTCATACCACAAACTGGATGAAAATTTTCATACCTGATAGTGTGTACTTCGTTTTCCTCCTTAGACTGAACGAAAATAATTTTCCCTAGGTCACCTCAAAATGTCAAGCAATGGAGGGAAGCGAGCATTGATAGCAAACTTTGGCCATAATGAGGTAATTCATTGTCAATCTATAGATTTGTAAATGTTTCCATTGTTTCTTTGAATTTTACTTTTTAGTTTTTTATTTCTAAATTTAAAAGAAGAAATATAATTTAAATATATATATAGGGACATGAGACTGACAAAGATAAAGAGGAATTGGCTTCCATATTGGGGGTAGAGGCAATGAACAAATTGGTTAATGTGGATTGGACAACACGTGCTAGATACATAGAAAAACAATTTATTAATTCCCCTCAAACATTGCAAACAAATAAATTGTGTCAAAGGGAATCAATTGATTCCCCAACCAGTCCTAGATCGAGCAAACGATCTAGGAGGAAATTAGTGACAGTAAACTCTAAGAATGTGGAACAGGGAGCAAAGACTTCCACTCCTGGGACACAAAGTTCCACCACACCATGTTTTCAATCTTGCATTGGTAGCTACAATACGAAGATAGAATATGAGGTGGTTTCAGGGGAAGTCCGAATGACAGATGCTGGGAAAACATTAGTGAATAGGTTGAAAGAATCATGCCTTCAACAATTCAAATACCATCTACATTTTTCATTCTCAAAGATACCCATGCACCTAAAAAAAGCAGTTATCCATGACATGGAGACTGATTTTGGCACAGGTTGGTCTGTAAAGAAGATAAAGCTACGAATGTCTCAAAACTGCAAGAGATTTCGGTGCAACCAAACAAAATAAAAAAAATCCCTCCCGAGCTAAGGCAGAAAAAAAGGCCAATTGATGTAAGTGTGAAAGTATGGAGAGATCTTGTAAAAGCATATCAGAATTCTGATGCACAGAGGAAGTCCGGTGAGGAGAGTATTTGAATTTGCTCATAAGATTATATCAAATTTATTAAACGATATTTAAATTTTATTTGTGCATAGTTAAATTGAATTAGTATATGTTTATGGACAAGGCCTCCAAGGCTAGGCTTGAGAAACTTCATGCCACGCATCACAATGGCCAGAAAGGCTTACAAGCCTTGATCTGTACATTTGTACTTGTATATTTAATATGTTAAAATCATATCTCTTTTTATGAAGGATTGGGTTGAATTTATAAGTGTTTAGTTGATGATATGAATGGTAAGGGTTATCTTGAATGTATAATGCAAATTGATTGAGATGAGTGAAGAATCTTCACTAACTAAGAATAGTGAAGAAAAGTTATGATGATTCATTAGTGGGGTCTAAAATGGACGTGGATAATTATTTTTATAAATTTGTTTTGACTAATTACTAGTGCATGGGTTAAAACTGGAAGGGAGTTATGGAGGAGTTATGATGGAATGTGAGTGGATAGTTAAATTTTTATTATTTTTGAAAGAATAAGTGAAAATAAATTTATTTATTGATTTATTTTAAAATAAATGAATGAGTATTAATCTAATTAACTAAATAATATAAATTATTTAATTAATTAGTGGTAGGGAATGAAAAGGGGAATTAGAATGGTAACAATATTAGAATGTGATATTACGTGCGATGTTAGAAATTAGTGAGAATTAACAGTTTATAGTTTTCATTTGATGGTGGATATGATAAACCATTGAACATAAGACGAGATATATCATGCCTATATGTATCATCTCTCTAATCAACAATGTTTTATACTCTCATATTTTCTAGCATGCTTATCTTTTGCTAAGATCTCTCTAAAAAAATACATGATTTAATTTGTTGTGGTTGTCTTTTATTAGGAAGGTTGTTTTTCTTTGCTCCCTTTATAACTATTTGTTGGGTTCTCATGCTATTCTAAACAATATAGATCCTTTATATGATCACTATGATTATTGTTTGCTTTTTATTCTTATTGTTGCTTTTTAATTGATGCATTGTTTCTTCTTTAGTGGGTTTTTCCCTTGTAATTTTTTTTAATACACTTTTGTACTCTATTAAATTTTTTAAAATAATTGAAAATAATTTTTATATTAAATATTTATAATTATATATAATGTTATGTTTAACGGTTTCCGAATATTTAACTAGGGGAGAGGACCCAATAGTCATGCAGGGTCTAATAGTCGTGCAATCAATTGTGATTATAATATCCAATAGTTGTTTATATAATGTCCAATAGTTGTGATTTGACTACCCATAATTAAACAAAATGTATGCTTTTGATCTAAAAAGCAACCAATCATGTGATACCACATCAGCGCTCAACTACCCATGATGTAATGCACGAGTATTGGTCTCACTATTTTTTGGGGCCTTTTTGGACACCTTGACAAAAAACATGCTGATGTGGCATCATATTTGATGATGTGGCCCTGAAACCTTAGTTATAAGCAGAGAACTTGCCAAGTAAGCTGCTGTAAAAAAATGGGAGTGATTTGAAATTTTGACGTAGGATAATTAGAAGCGTGAAGTTAGGGTGCACGACTAGTGGGCCCTCTCCCCTAAAGCTACAAAGAACTTCCAGGAATCTTCGTGTGGGACATGAAATTTGTTCCGAAAGCTCGGAGAAAGTATATTGGTAATATCTTAGCATTGGGAAGGAAACTGTATACGAATTTACCCGGGCCTTCCACCACAGTTATTCCTCATTCCTTCCTCATATCTTCAACTTGCAAACAATAGAAAGCTTTGTCTGGCCATCCGAATTTGGTTCCCGAAACGGACGTATGAAATGCACTTCGAATGTTCGGGGAAATCTCTTGGCAAGGCCGTAGCAGTGGGGAAGGAAAGTGTGTCCCCCAAACTTACCCACTCAATTTCATCTATATATACCCAATTTCATTTATTTATAGTTTATCGGGGCCTTCCAGCATTGTATTTTGGCTTACTTGTCAATGTTGTCATTCCTTCATATCTTTTTCTTCTACCTGCTCAAAAGTGTTTTCCCACCCAAAAGAATTCATTCAACAGAGTCAATAATATCATTATAAATTGAAAACAACGATGATGAGGGAGGAGTTTTATGCTGCTCTGCAACAGATTGCACTGCATTTGCTCGGCAACGACTCCACGCCCACTACTCCCTCCGCTCTGGTAGACCCACATTTTGGACACACTGTCACTGCGTCCGTTGACGGAGATCATTTGCCTGACGATAGACGGACCGTTAGTTCGCCGGTTAAGATTTCGGTTCCGGGTAAGAGTCACTACAGAGGAGTGCGTCAAAGACCGTGGGGAAAATTCGCTGCGGAGATTAGGGACTCCACCAGACAAGGAGGCCGTATTTGGCTCGGTACTTTTGAAACAGCGGAGGCCGCCGCTGTGGCATATGACCGCGCCGCTTTCAAAATGAGAGGAGCCAAGGCTGTGTTAAACTTTCCCCTGAACGCCGCCTCCTACGCTGAGTCGGGGTCAGGGTGTGGTCACGTGGAGTCCAACAAGAGAGGAAGAGAAAGTGTTGACGTGGAAGCTAAGCAGCCACGTCGGACACGGCTTAAAACGGATATAACATGAAGAGGAGGATGTGTTTGGGAAATTAGAAAATTTGGTTCCCCTCTCTCTCTCCCTTCACAAATTCACCCATGGTGAAGTAGTGACCATTCTTATTTATTCTCTCCATTCAATTCATTTTTTAAACCCATTTTCCCTCTTGTTTCTCTCATCTTAGTGAATTTTCACTCCGACTGTAAAATATTCCCCTGCAACATTTTTTTTTGTTTTTTTTTTAAATACAGATAATTTACCAGTTACGTCAGACCGGCAAGCATACTGTATGGTCGGCTTGGGTTTCTATTTTCATGGATTAAGTGGTCTTATAAAGCAAAAAAAAAAAAATATGCTACAGAATTAATTAGAATCTTTTCTTGAAAAATGCAGCCCCTATCTTTTAGACTGCAAATTTCAGCAGGTGAAATTGAAGTGGGGCTAGAAATTGCCCCTACAGAAAAATTTTCTGCCACTTGTTATCACTTAAAATTTTAAATTTTTAAAAAAATTAAAAATGAGAGAATTTGTATTTATTTATTAATTTTTATCAAAGTACTCTAGTTTGTTCCTTAAATTTTGGAGTTCAAACTCTTATGCTGAATTGCAAAATTGAATTCACCAAGTCAATTCATAATGAGCATAATGAGCCCACTAGGGATCAAGTCTTGCTGGGTGCAAAGCCCCAATACCCAAAAAAGGGATGAGGTTGGGATAGTACCCCTCAATCCTTGGCCTAAGCTCAAGGGACCCCCTGGGGGTATCTCCAAAAAAACAAAAACAAAAATTCCTAAAAAAATCTCAGCAGCACCCACTGAAATTTTTTAGGAAGCCCCCTCCATGAGACCTTACCCATAGAATAGGGTGAGCGATAGAAAAGGACACTTCACCATACAGTTAAAATTGATCTTAATAAAATTATATATTTTTAATTTTTTGAAAAAAAATATTAATTAATGGAATTTGAAAATGACATTGGTCGTTGTTACATAAAGAGACTACAGTTCATAGTGGCCATTCGTTTTTGTTTGGCTTTAAAGAATGGGCTCGGCCTATTTTTGTCTTTTATTTTGAGCTTTAAAGTTTTTTCTTTATTCCATTTTCAAATTATTTAAAAGAACACTGCTGAAATTCGTGCAATAGTGGGGAATAATGGACAATTTAAAAAGTCCTCTCAAAGAATAATTTATAATTTATATTGTTTTTAATGCAATAATAATAATTGGTTAACGGTACGACACCTTTCTGTGTGACGCCTATCAACTCCTCTTCCTCGTCAAAGTCAAGTGATTTTGAAACTACATACATACATTTTCTTTTATTTGTTTGCTTTCAATCCAAGAACACAGGAAAAAATTTGTGTACTGAAAATTGGTTATTGCAAAAATACTATGTAATTATTAATTTATACTATTTAAAAAGAAAAAACCTAAGTCGGGTTTCTTTTTAAAGAACCAAGTAGAGATTCAATAAACATTTGACTTTGCATTTGAATCTTTGAAGATATATTTATGTTTAATAAATTAAAATCTAAGACATGAGTTATCTATTTACTTCTGAATAATGGTTCTTATTGGAAAAATTGTAATATTAATTTGACTGTTTCATACTGTCAGGCATGATGCTGCTGTTATCTATATTTATGAGTTGATCGTGTATATAAAAACTTTTAATTTAAGTTTGATAATTATTGGCGTATTAAATAATTAATATTTAATAATAAATATTATTTATATTTTAAATATTTTTTATTTAAAAAATAAATAATAATATGTTAATGATTATGATTGGTTTCAAGACTTTGGATAAACTATGTGCATTTTTTTACATTGATGTTTCGGATCATACTCCATGATCCATCATCAGGATGAATGGCAGAAAGAGAGAATTGAAAGATGATAAGCAGACTTGGATATAAATAGGAGAGGGGTGAGAGGGTAGGGAAACACAAAACCCAAAAAGCTATTAAGTATTAAAATAAAAAGGTCAAAAAGGTTATAAAACACAACATCAAACCCAAAAGGAAAGATTCAACATATTATAAGGATCACAAAAATGCAACAAGTTGATGAAGGAAAGTGACAGGAGTAACTTTAGAAATCAAAACAAAAGAATGAAAATAATATGTTAAATAGAAGACAATAGAAAGAGAAAAGAAGTAAACACATGAGAAATGAGATAAGAAGGCGGAATAACAATTGAGAAAGATGTAATAACAAGTGAGATTAAAAAGGCCAGTAAAATAGGACAAAAATAAAAATAAAAAAATAAGAGATAAATAATATAAATAAAATAGACAAAAACAAAAGAAATTAGCACACAAAAGAAAGAAATATAATAAATATTAAGATAAAGAGAAGGCAATAAACACACAATGAATATAAGAGGTAAAGAAAACAAAATTGAAAATGAAATGTGATAAAGATTAATAAAAGAGGAAGGAATAGAACACGAAAAATTAAATTAAATTAAAAAGAGAGAGAAGAATGCAACAATTAAAAGAAGTTGACACAAAATGGAAGAAACAAGTGAAAAAAGTGAAACAAGAGAGACTATAAAAGCCAAGAAATAAGACAAAAAATAAAAATAAAAGTAATAAGAGAAAACAATAATAAAAATAAATAAAAGAACTAAGCAAGCACAAGAAAGAAATTAATATGATAAATATTAAGATGAATAAAAGAAAGAAAAGTAAAAAACACACAAGAAATATAAGCAATAAAGAAACCAGATATAATAAAAGTTATAAAACACTACATCAAGCCCAGAAGAAATCAAATTATTATAAAGATGACAAAGAAATCCAACAAGTTGATGATTGGAAAGTGATAAGAGTAATCTTTAAATCCCACCTGATAATTATTATTGAAGTTTTACAAAATAATATACTTTATATTTAATACAAATATATAAAATCAAATCATTAGATATATATAGAATATACAATAAAAATTATGTGTCCATGTATGTAGTAAATAAAATAGTTCTAAACTAAAATAAGATATCTTTTAAGTAAATAAAATAGCTTGTTTAAATATAATTTTAGGATTTGATTGTGTAAATGTTTTTTCATCAACGTTTTGAATCACACTATGTGATTCATCATCAGGATGAAAGAGTGCTAAAAGATCATAATGATAAGTTGTAGACCCAAAAAGAGCTAAAAAGATAGAGGGGGAGGGAGAAAGGGGACACAAAGTTCAAGGCAAATGAGGAAAAAAGAGACAAATAAGAGGAAACAATAAAAAAAAATATAAAAATTTTATTAGCAATAATAATAAAACTCCTTTTAGTAATTGGACCTTATATTAGAGTGTTACATTTTTGTTGCTTGACCAATCATTAGGAGGTAAGTGTGATAGGTACACCAATCACTAGTAGAATTGAAATTGCAACTAATGAAAACATAGATGATTGGAATGCAATAGTCATGGTTGTGGTCTTTAAGGCTTCCAATATATTCAAAAGGATATACCATTTGATCCCTATCTAGTCAAATTTGAATAAAATGCACTGCAAATTTTTATTTGATCATAAATTCATCAAAATTATCAAATTATTCTCTTACTATAAAAGAATTGGAAAATTGATCTTTTTATCATCATGATATATAAATATTATATATGTGACTATTAACCCTATAGACAAATATTATATTATCTGTTAAGATAAAATGAGTTATGCTAGTTAAGGAGATGGTCAAGTGGTTGATGACTTTGGTATTGAAAATGGTATAATTCAATAACTATCAAGAGTTTGAATCCCTCTATCCTTTTTTTTAACAACTAAAACTAACTTACAAAAAGGAAAAATCTTAGAACTTAGTTCAATAGCAAAAAAATGCTCAACTATATATAATATATTCAAGAAACAAGGATTTAGTTGGAAGAATAATGGAAAAGGATATCTCTATCTTGCCTCCCAATAAAAATAAATTGGATATTTATGTAGTTTTATCTTTGATTTAATTATGAGGGGTGATGGAAAGAAAAGGTTCAAAATCACATTTAGTTCCTTTGTCAAATCATGTTGCAACTACATGATCTCTTCATGTATGCCACAAATAACCTAAAAAGAAAAAAGAAAAATCCTAGAAGAAAATTAAATGTGGCTAACCAACTTCAAGGTGAGACACAATTAACCACATTAATATTGGTAGCTACACCACCCATAGAATTTAAATAACCTAAAGTACTATGAGTCATATATTATGTTGAACACATTATTTCCAAGGTTGTATGTCCTTCTTCAACTTAATCAAGTCCAAACCATTAGGGACCCATAGAGGTTCCAACCAAGGAGCGCAAAAATCCCAAAAACACATCATTTCCCCTCCAAAAATGATTTCTCCAGTAGGATAACACATTAGATATTTACCTAAACCAATAGGCACTTGGCCATACCCCACACTAGCTCCAAGATGTCAAAATTAAATTCTTGTGCTTGAGAGGCCTATTGGCCAATCGGTCCATAGAATTCACTTGGATAAATTATATCGTTAAACCAAAAAACAACAAGAAATTAAAACAAAGACAAAGAGAGCTACTAAACTATAGGATAAGTTAGCTTCTCCAGACCATATTACAAAACCACAACAAGCCCATGGAAAAGGTTTTGTTAAGATGTTCCAAATACCACCGAAGATACAAATGAAACCTAACCAAACATGTCCTCCAATTAGATCTTCCATATATACTTTCCACACTAACAATCCATCCCTCCCCTCCAAAAGGGGATTAGAGTAAATAACCAAATATAGTACTTGGGTTAAGTGTAAGGTTTGTATTTTTTCTTACATCTCCACCATCAAGAGCCTAGGTATCATAAATGCCGAAAAAATACAAAGCCTTAAACACCAGAAGAAAAGAAACAACATGTAGCAAGATTAGGTTAATACCTAAAATTGCAATCATTTTATTCATGTATCTTTCCATACATAACTAAAAAAAGAAAAATATTCTTCTAGATTTGTGGGTCCAAATAGTGTGTGATAAATACCATCAAATCTTAAAATTGTAGAAAAAATTAAGTGAAGTACCTTAGCTACAAAATATGGAAAATCATCAACAATTTCCACCAAGACCAACTCCCCATCCTAGAGTAGCTATATGGGGAAGTAGAATCAATCCTTTTTCATATATAGGTATTTTCAATACAAAATGAGCCACTTCAAATAGATTCATTGCTCTAGACCATAATAAAATTAATCTTGCATGAACCACATGAGCCCCAACTAATTTTCTTGACAAATTAATGAGTCGGGAATTACCAACCCACCAAGCGAAACTAGTGATTTCTTGGTCATGTGACCAGCTAAAGTTAGAGTTCCATTAAAGATCATTTTCATAGGGTAGAACCTCCTTTAGGAATATAAGGTTTTCATGAGGTTGATTATGAGCCATTATCCAAGCATGAATACCTTCATTCAAAATACTATTTTTTGTATAAAAAGTCTCAAATTTAGGATCATGTCCTACATGAATCTCCTAGGAAATAAATTTATGCATGTAATTTAGAGAAATACCAACTACTCCAATTTTACAATCATTAATAAATCAGTCATCGACACAAATAACATGAATAAATGTAACCAATGTTCATTGGAAAAAGAAAACCCAAAAATTTGGGACCAAAAATGATTCATAGTGACCATAGAATAAGTCTCCTCGACTTGAGTTGTGTTAAAATCATAGAATGTATTTGCACCATCATCATTGTTGGCCTCCTTTAATGCTTCAATAACTAAGCCCTTAGAGTTGTGACTTAGAGATTGGACATCTGCACTAAGTGGCTATCTTACTCATCAGGATGGTGCATTTCATTGTCAACCCAAAGACGTAAACTTGAAATGGGTCAGCAATGTATGTGTACTAGGACTCCATTGTAGTCATCCATAAACTAGAAAAGAAACGGTACTAGAAATAAAATGTTGAAAAGAAATCAACTTAAGCACTGATCATGAATCAACAACTACACAAAGAAGATCAACAACTGGAATGGAAATGGATGATAGAAATGGAAATCTCAACAAACAAACAGGAAACTACTTTGTCTTCCTTGGCTGCAGGAATAGTCACAGAACATAATTCTAGTGGTTGCAGGAATAGACAACTACTAAAACCGAAACTAATTGCTGAACAGAAAATAACTTTTAAACTAAATGGGTAAAATTCTCACCAAGTGGGCCCCCTTGAGTGAATCTTCCTTAAGCTAACTCAGATGCAACAAATTAGAATATCATTTTATTTCTTGAAAACATGATTGTACAACATTTCAACAATATGACTGTATTACTAAAACTGGAAAATGCAAGTACAATCTTAGAACATCCAACCTTATGAAAAGGGGCATCTGACCATTATTTATAGAGGGAATAACTTCTA
>VDFB02180589.1:0-18430 GCA_007258455.2 Sequoia sempervirens
TTAAGGACAACTACATACTATTTATCATAGTAGATTTAAATATTTGTCCCTTCATGTAATTTTTCCCCTTGATTACTTTTAGCCTCAACTAGCCCAACCCACTAAACCTTGTGAAAATTTTCTATTTTTTATCATATCAAAAGTTCAAATCTAAGTGTATAGACCAATTATCCCTTATCAATATTTCAATTGAGGCTCCTCAGTCTCCATTGGCTACAATGGTTGTTCCTCCTACTCCACAAGTAGTGAACAAACCTCAACCTAAATCAGCTATCCTTCCTTAACCTCGACCATGTGGCATTTATGCCATGGTTCACTGTCTCCCATCCTATCAAGGACCATAAGACAACCATTTGGAAAGGAATTTGAGTATTAATTTCATGCCTCATAAATAAAACAATCCTTTGTGTAAAAACCTATAACCCCTATAGTTTCCCAACCTTTGATAGTTCCTTCAATTCCTCCTACACAGCAATAAAAGGGACCAATATTGGAAAACCCTCAAATACACCCTTCATAAGTTGAAGCTCATGCAAGATAAAATTGAAGTGTAAATGAACACAAATCAATAAGTTGTGACATGGAATTTTATCTTTTTGAAGATAAAAAATCCTTATCTAATGATATCCCATCCAATCAACCAAATTCCAATGAGATACCTCCCAACCATCCATCCTTGACATCACCCAAATCCACTCCACCTCCCTCACCAAATCATGAATCTAAAACTTATCTTTCCCAACCAAGTCAAAGACTAAAAATATTTCCTCCCTCCTTGTAACCTACTTAGAAATATACTCACATGGATGATAGTGCTTGCACAATCATATTAATAGCACTAGTATGCAAACCATTTTGGTAATATTATATTACCAATTCAAAAGATAAAATAAAAGAATAGAAAGAAGATCATAATGAATTATCTCTTATTTTTGCAAAATCAACAAATTTAGATTGGGGCAAGTGTGATGACCTTTCTACTGTGGGTGACCCACCACATATTGAACCTAGTACCTTCCCTTGTATTGCACTTTTTTTAGCTCCTTTAGCTAATTGATTTTTGGGATGATCTAGTAAGAAAAATTGCAAGGAAGCTAAGGTAGTGGAACAATTTCCTACACTAACCTTGAGAGGAGAATAATACAAACAATTTATAAATCTTTAATAATTACAAAAACTTAAATAGAAATAAACACAAATATCATGCATACCACAACACAACGATTTATGTGGGGAAAACCCTTTCAGGAGAAAAACACTACATTCCAAAAGCCACAAAATATTATTTAGAAATAAAAAATTACAATATACTTGTAGAGAAATCTTCTCACAGAAGTATCACCACCAGAGATCAAGAGACACCACGACCATTATTAGACTCTTAGAATACACCACCGTCTACATGCATCCCATCCACTTATAACAAGCTTTTTGGAACTTTCTAGAATTAGGGTTTTACAAGGTCATTTTTCATTTGGCGTGTTAACGAAAAAAACTTGACGTGTCAATAGGAAAAAAACTTGACATCTCAATGGGAAAAATCTTGACGTGTCAGCTAAAAAAAATTTCGAGGCATTGCCCCAAACCCCATGTCTTGTTATGAGTGTACAGTATTTGCATGATCAGTGACCACATACCAACTTACATCCTATCAATAAATCTTATATAATTACAAGGTTGAGACACATGTTCCCAAAAAATTACCAAAATGGTTTGCATACTAGTGCTATAAAGGGAAGGAGACATGAATTTGAATCACAGAATCAACTCATTGACATTAAGAATAAGATACAAAGTGAAAGGAAAATTGAAGGGCATGTACATCAACTCAAAAATTCAAACATAAGCTTATATTCCATCAAGTCAAGAAAGATTTTAAGGAGAAAGAGAGTCAAAGAAAAATTGAATTGGGTTAAATATGGTGACAGGGGTTCCAAATTATGTTTTAATATTCTCAGGGTTAAAAACTTGGTGGAGGAAATTGGGCCGATAATGATAATTGGCTACAAAGTACCAACGATGTTATAAAATTCTTCTATAGATTTTATAGATAGTTATTTCCTATAGATGACAAGAATGTAAAGTGTATCTAGGCATAAGAAACTTTCAAGAGGATAATCCCAAAGCATATTAGCCTAGTAATGGAAATTGAGCTTGAGAAACCAATTTAAAAAGATGAAATATATCCCATGCTATCTTATCATTTAAAAAGACAAAGTCACCTATTGTAGATGGTTTACCTATGGAGTTATATAAAGCCAATATAGATAGGATAGTAGATAATTTTTCATAATGTTTATAAAGAAAAATTTGAGAAAGAGTCATTGGGAAAAAATATTAATAAAGACATTACCAAACTTCTTCCCAAAGATGGAGATAAAATTAGTATTAGGAATTGGAGACCTGTCACTCTCCTGATTGTGTCATATAAGATTTTGGAAAAACTCTTGGCTTTGAGACTTACATAAATACCTCTAGTGGTAATCAATGAAACCCAAACTAGGTTTATTATAGGTTGCTATATCCTGGAGAATATCATAACAAGTTAGGAAGCATTGGATTGGAAAAAGAAGAATAGCTAGAATGTTGGTATGCCACAACTTGACTTTGAGAAGGAATATGATAGGGTGGAGTCGTCCTTTGTAATGATAATAATGGAATATTTTGGTTTTATTAAGAACTTTACAAAATGGTGAGAACTCTCTTCAAGAATTCTACTATTCAAGTGAAGGTTAATGGAACTCTTTTTGAACCCTTCTAGTTAAAAGGATCTATTAGGCAGGCATGTCCATTAGCTACTACTTTTTTTATATCTTCTAAAGCCTTATATTATGTGTTGAGGTCTAAGATGTTAGGGCCCAAAGTGTATGGCATAAAGCTTCCTAGCACCAATGAACTGCTTAATATATATTTAGTAGATGATACTACCATCTTTCCTATTTTGGAAGAGTAAAATATTTAAAATACGGTGAGTAGATTGATCATCTTCTTTCAAGCTTTTGGTTAAAAAATATCTTTAAAAAATCATATATGTTGAGATGGGAAAATGATCCTCCAAATTGGTTTTCAGATTTCCACTAGAAATGGAGGGGATCAAATAAAATTATAAGATATCGATCCCATTCTCTATACAAACCTCTATAAAAGATATATGTGGGACTAGATATTTACCAAAATTGAAAAGAATCCTAATAAGTGGAATAAGAACTATCTCTCTCTAGCTGACATGGCATAGGTTTTCCAAAAAATACTCTCATCCTACTCTATTTATTATGCTTCAATTTGGTCATTTGCATGTTATCAAATGAATGTAATATACAAAACATAATCAAAGATTTCATATGGTATGATAGTAAGGGTATGAGAAAAAAAATGTTGTAAATTGGAAATGGTGTTGTTTGGATAAGCCCATAGGTGGCTTGGGCCTTACAGAATTAAAAAATAAATGGAGTTTCTATAGCTATCAATTGGATAATAAAATGCCTAAAAGGTAATGAATTGTGGAAAGTTCTGATTAGGAGGAACATTGTAGTTCCCAAATCTACAAAAATAATGGAGAAAATTTCATCCACAAGATATTTTATTTGGAAAATTATGTGTTAAACCTTCAAGATTTGTTGTGTTTGCTAGCATTTGGAAATCCTAGTAGTCAATTTAAGGGATCAACTAGTTGGACGTGAAGATGTCAATAAAGATAGAAATGAGGTTCTTAGCTTCAAATCAATATGGTGGAATCTTTCTCATAAAAATAAACCCATTTCCCTATTGCAAGGATGTTATGCCAAAAAAAGGGGAAAGCATAGAAATTTCAAATTGTCAAGATATCTTTAAAAATAATGAGCTAAAAACTTGGATGTAGTTGAAAATGGACTTTAATATTCCCAATTAAAATAAGAGAAATTTTTTTATTATTATAGAATCCCTGAGGATGATGTAATTTAAATGAGAATAAAATTCAACCTTGAATGCTATGATAATATAAAATGGAAGGATGGAGCCCCCCTCCTAAAAATGAAATCACCTAGCCTATATAATATTCTGACCAACTCCAGTGATGTGTTAAAGCATGTCAGTCAAGTTCGGAACCTAAGTCTTGGGAAAAGAGAGCGGTCTAATACATTAAAAGCTTTTTTTGTGAATGTTTCTAGCTTGGATTGTGTTTGTAATTTTTGCATCAACATTTCGGATCACGCTCTGTGATCCATCACCAAGATATCGGAGAGCATAAGGAGTAAAATCTTGTTGATCCAAAAAAGTTGAACCTAAAAAGTGTTGTTTTAGATGTCTTTCATTGTTAAAAAAAATTGTTGTTGGTACTTCCAAAATCTCTTGTACTATTTACAATTGTATTGAGGATGTTTATCATATTTTTTCAATTGTAAATTTTCCCTTGCTATTTGGTTTGTTTTCATGGGTAATGTATTGGGATGGTACTATAGAAATAATGTGTCTTTGTATGAGATCTTGTGTGGTTATGTTAAGGGATTACAAGTTGATAGGAATGTTTTTTGGATTGCTTTTCTACTGAAATCTTATAGTTTATTTCAAAAAATAAAAATGAGCACTTATACCAAGGAAAAAGATCTCTTATTGAGTTTGTTATTAGACTTGAGCATTGTTATTAATATTATTGAATAGGTGACAATTGTTGAATGCACAAAAAAATTGAGAGGGGGATGAATCAGTTGTACCTTAAACCTTCAAAACCCTCATAAACATTCAGATCCACATTCATTCAATTAACTCTTAATCTGTTATAATGATTTAGCATGAAAAACAAATAACAAAAACTAAAAAAAATCAACACCATACATAAGAGAACATAATAATTACATGGAAAACCCAAGATGGAAAAAACATGCAATGAGGATTAGCTCACAATATAAAGTAATATCAACAGCAAACACAATAGGGCTCACTACCAAAGAAAGAAAGAAGGGCTCATTGCCAAAGGCTCACTACCAAAATAGAAGGGAAGATATAGAAGAGTGTTACACAAAGAAATCCATCTTTGCAATAGAGAATTCCACCACAATATCACCGACACCTTCACAACTTGACTAAAGAATTGTAGACACCTTCTGCTCACTGCATCCAACAACCTAACACATGAAAGCTTGCACTACACTTCTCAAATTTGCACTCTAACACTCTACAATTCACATCGTTCTCATCATACTCATCTATCTTTGCATCCATCAACAACTCAACTCATATTTATATCATCTTCAACCTTGAAAACATTCTCCAAGCTTGGCTATGCACCTCAACCAGAAAAATTCAAATTAGGTCGGAACCAAAACATTCGCGCAGTGAAAAGGAATGAAGGTGGACCACAACACACCTTAGCTAGGACTTAAATCCATTTATACACACTACGCCATGCTTGAACCACAAATTTTGCAAGTAGTGTAAACACCCAAAGTCAGTCGTTACTTGTGTAAACACTATTAAACTTTTAAGTATACGCTTCCTTTGACCCAACAACAACTTGGACAACAAATGTCAGCTGAACACAATCTAGAATATTCCACAAACACCCAGAGATCCAACAGACTCCCTCACAACAACTTACACCTGAAGAATGTACACATCAAGTACACTCAAACAATTCTTTCATACATTGTAACTCAAGAAACTAACTTTTGAAGCACCAAACTTCGAACAACTTTGACTGAAGAAAGATATCAACACTATCAGTGTGTCTTCAAATCTGCAAGACCTGAAACCAAACTGTGGAGAAACAAGAAGCAAAACCATTTCTCCCAGACACCTCTGCAATACACAATTCACATAATGGTGAATACAACTTCTTCTGCTCAACGATCCAACACACCAAATTATGAATACAATATTTATGAACACTTTTGATCAACATATTTAAAATGCATAGGCAGATCTTCAACCTCTAAGAAGAATTGTGAAGCAATACCAAAACATTACTCTTCAACCCAAAACAGACTGCAATTCATTGTTTCCTCTTCTTATCAAAATTTCTCAAAAGCACTTGGAAACCAAGCACTAGAAACACATCCTCATCATCTTCAGTACTTCTCTAACCAACTGTAAACTAGCAACTCAACATTACATCCATAGACAAAATCTTATCAAAGAAACACTAGAAGTTGACATAGTAGCTTACCAATGACAATATAATGCAACTAATCAAATAATTATTAATGCAACAACATAAACAACACCAACAACTACACATACTCTTGCAACAATCTTCTTCTCATACAATTGACACCAATAACAACACAAGCTTGTTGGCATCAATGACAACACCAACTATTCATACTTGCAACAACAATAACTTTGAAGATGCTAGTAGATACGTTTATGAAGACACTAGATGAAGGATCCACATTTTTCTTTAGGATAGACCTCAAGGATGTCGATTTTGGGCTCCAAGATGTTACAAAACTTGATAATAAGTTTTAGAAGGAATATATTGACTTCCAAAACCAATATTGCAAGTTGCATCAATATGAACTGAAAAGAGATGTTGAAATGAGAGATTTGGAAATCATGTGTCAAAACTTTGATAATAGTGGCTGGGAAAGAATTTCACCACCACTAGGAACCATTCCTGGCATGGACTTGTTTAAAACCAACAAGACAACAATAAGACTCAAGAACAAGGTAAGGAGGTAGAACCTCAAGATTGCAACGAAAAACTGTGACAATGAACTCTATATGGCTTTATCAAAACTTTGAAGTTTCAGAGAAGTTCAAGCTAATGGATGACCAAAACACATTTAATAATTGGCAGGTTAAGGATGTTGAAGCTCATAATTAGAATAGTGGGTATTTCGGAAAATGGTGGATCTTAGATCATGAGGGTTAGCTGAATTTCTAAACCTTGTTTAGATGGGTTTACGTGACTGCCAGTGGGTGCTCAATATAAAGAGTTAATATACAAGTACAGGACGGAAAAACTGAAACAGAAAGTCCCATCTGTGTCCCTTAATCAATTATTCTCAACAAAAATCTAAAAAAAAATGTGGTGCACGGCCAACTGAAGATGGCGAAAACAATTATATGGTGTTGTATTCATTTGCTTTTTTCTTTTTCAATTATTGGGATTGATTGCACTTGGTCATATATCTCATCTGATTCTTGGATTCAAAATATTAACAATTCTATCCTTCACATTAAACACTAAAAATTTCAATCATGTACAAACAAGGAAAATGGTGCATGGTCAATTGAAGATAAAGAAAACAACTGTATTTTGTAGCATTCATTTGGCATTTTTTTCCAGAGAATGATATTACATTTGCATTGTATTAAGTCATATAACTCATTTCTTTCTGGATTTTATGACAACTCTATTCTTTCATTTTAAATACAATAATTTTGAATCATATACAAATAAAAAAAGTGGTGCACGGTCAATTGAAGATAGAGAAAGCAATTGTATCTTTTCCTCGGCAGTGAATTTGTCATGGCAGTGAATTTTTCCGCGGCAAATTGTTGATGGTGAATTTTCCCGTGATGAATTGTTGGCGATGAATTTTCCTAGAACCCAATTATTATATCTTGTAACGTTCATTTAGTTTTTCTTTTTTATTAGACAATGATATTACACTTACACTGTCTTAAATAATATACCTCATCTGATTCTTAAATTTGACAACTAAGAACTCTATTATTTTATTTTAAACACTAAAATTTTGAATCATTTACAAATAAAAAAAGGTGATGTGATTAACTGAAGATATAGAAAACAATTGTACTTTGTAGCATTCATTTGGAGTTTTCTTTTTTCAATTATTAGAGAATATTATTACAGTGTATAAACCTTTTCTGATTCTTGGATTTCTAACACTGAAAAAATCTTTTCCTTCACTTTCGTTCTATAATGAAATGTCATTTCATGGAGTTTGTGCAGTATTCATTTGGAAGTATCGATGCTTTTTATGTACATTTTGTGAATGAGGACAATGGGCACTCCATAATTTATAGATTTTGAACTTCCAATTCTCCATCAGTGTTACTTCTTTTGACCTGTAATTTGTTCTCCTCGACCACAGGATTAAATCACCATCGTTGTCATCAATTTGTTTTTATTCAAGAATTGACTGCTTATCTCATTCAACATGGATTCAAGGGATGTGTTTCATAGATTTGGATTATTGTTTTATATTGTCTGTGGAATTGCATTCCTTTGGATTGCTAGTTTACAAACCTTTGTCATTTAGCTTGTGTAATTTTCTATTACAAGGAATATTTATAGGTGTACTCTGTTGCTTCAAATCCAGAATCTTGAGCAATTGTCTCTATGAGTTTTGCTGTATTATGCTTAAATGACATTCAAAAATCTTTTCATATGATCTTCCTATTTCAGTCGCTTCCACTTTAACAGGAAATCTGTGTTAAATCTTCTTGTACTCCTGTCATGGATAAAAGTTAAAAACACATAGTATCATGTGAAAAGTGTTATATAATGTTTAGTATATATTCTTAATTTAATTGTCACGTGACTAGTACTTGTCTTTATAGTATTGTAATTATTGTTTTTTAGATATAGAAAAAAAATGTAATTTTGGTTAATATTATTAATTAGTTTTTCTATGACCTCATTCTTGTTGGAAGATGAATTACTCAGAGGGAGTGGGCGGGGGTGAATCAAAGTAATGTACAATTTTTCAAACTTTTAACTTCATGAGTAAATTAAACAATGACCTTGAGACAATTTTATGAATGCTCTTATCTTGACAAGTGAATTTTAACACATCAAAGAACTTTTAACAGAATGACATATTGATAAAAGACTTATATAACAATGTCAAAACATGATATTGATTGTTCATGTAAACTTGATTGAACAATTCCTTTTAATGCTTTATTTCCACAAGACTTCATGTATACTTTGAACACTTTTATAACAAAATGAAATGTTTAGTCAAGTATCAGAGTATTGCATGAATTTTATTGACAAATGACAGAATGAAAACATTAACACTTAAGCACATGAGCTGAAACACAAATGCACAGATTTCACCACGTAACACATTATTTTCCCGAGTGGAAAAACCCTCGTGGGGTACAAAAAACCACTCGTAAAATGTTCCTTTTATTCATTCAAAGAGCACCAACTTTGTAACAATGGTGGAGCACCAAGTTAACACCAAAATTTTTGAAGCACCAACTTCAGTAGGAGAACCAACTCCTTTACAGATTTAGGAACACCCATTCCAAGGAGCACCAACCCCTTTTAACACATAACAATGATAGCATCCTATCAGAACTCTAGAAGTGCAGATTTTGCAACTCTAGAATTACAATAGAAAACTATGAAAGATTTTCAATAAGCCCATTGAAGAATGTTGTATATCAACATCTTTTCAAATAATAAACAGATCTTCAATACAGAAATTTTTTTGTTTCACTTAAAGAGTACTCATAAAAATCTCTTCTCCTCTTCACTAATACCTCTTCAAAAATACCAAAGACCCCTCTTTACATAATCTTCGCATACAATTTTTATAATTGTAACAAAACCATCTCGAGTTAGGCTTTTTTGAATAATAAATCATTTTACCAAATTTCAGCTAAAACCAAATAAGCATTCAATTATAGCCCAAAAGAAGAATCATCAGGAACCCTACAGAATTGTTAACCAACCTCTTCAAATGGATTCCTTAACAAAAACATTATCAGCAAATTATCCACAAAATTAACATCATTAATCTTCACTTTAACTAATAGATCCAAAACCCATATTAATAAAATTTTGAAATAAACGATGGAAGAAACTAAATAAGTAACATGATAACCTACCAAGATGTTCCCAACAACCTAGCATTGTGTTACCTGGTTCACGGTGGATAGAAACCAAAAACTATGTTCCCAACAACCTAGCATTGTGTTACCTGGTTCACGGTGGATAGAAACCAAAAACTAACCGACAAAATATTTTAGCCATAACTGCCCGGCTGCATACTTCATTGACTGAGCTTCCATTACTACCTGGCAACACCATTCTTTCTCACTCCCTCTAATCGACTATGCTATAAATCCAACTCTCCACACTATTCTCAAGCTCAAACTAACCACTTTCCATGTCGGCTAATCAAAGAAATAGGTATGCGAATATTCCAATAGCGGCTAGGGTTTCACCTTCAGCCAAATGATATAATTACAAATTCATTTTGTCCTATTCCTTCATCCACACGAATACCAAACTCAAGTGTATAATGATGTCAAATCTGAATAGAATGATATTCTATATCATTTGAAATCCATGTGCATGTCTAAAACCACCAACAATATAATTACCAACTCAATTGCCAAGTCACACTATCCACATGTATATCATTGTCCACATGAGTCATGAACACTACAAAGTCATTCTCTGCCTTCAACTGTCCAAAACAATGTATTCTATACTTTATGATTAGGCTGACACAAACTAACATAGTGCCAATGTGATAACCAATGTCGACTATCAAAGCTGATACAAATAAAGTGCCAATGTGATTTAACCAATGTCGACTATCCAAGTGCTATGAAAAAGATCGATGCAAATAAATAATACCAAAGTGAAATATGTCATTGACTATCCAAGTCTCCCAATGCCTAAGTTGATAACAATAAAGTTTATTTCAATGTGAAATACCTGATGCCAAAGTATATATATGACATATGAATAAATTGAGCAACACAAAAATGAAACCCAATATAATGTTGAATTCATGTGTAATGTGAATAATATGATTACCATCAAATGTAAGCCAAAACCATACATGGCAATATGAAACTAGATAAAGACATCTTATGCCAAGATCATCCTAATAACAATTAATGAAACCAAGATCAAACTGAAATAATATATCTATTGAATATACCTAAACCTGAACCATCAAGGCCTTGGAGACAATGTGATCAAATACAAAGATCCTTGTATGCCTTGATCTTCTCATATTTAAACCAAAAATCTGTCATAAAGTGTCATTAACCTGTATAATGTCATATACCTCTGAATCAAAGACCTATAAGGGGCAGGGCAACTGACGATGGTGGTGTTTGACGCTCCGAGGATATAGATCACAAAACATTTTGACATCAAGGACAAACCACAAAACAACTAAAAGCCAACAAACTCCCCCTTTGTCCTTGATGGAAAAACACATATCAACTCTCCCCCTTTTTGCCCCAATGACAAAGAATAACAGAGGAGAATGTGAAATGCCATGAATAAAAACAATTGAAGCCAACCAACACATATCCATCAAAAAATAGCAGTCAAGAATCATGTCAAAACTTTAGACAAGCAAATAACTCTATTGCATATATCGTCTTGTGGATGCTACAAAAGGGAATACTCAATATCACCTTTCCAAAGGACCTCTTTGCATCACAAATCCAAGATCTTCAGGGTAAAGCACTCATTTGTAAGTTTTGGAAATTTACCCCTCAATTAAAATCATTAAAAGAATGGATTTTTCAAGAATGGGAGGGGGCAAACCAAGTTTTCTAACTAGATCAGGGGGAACGTTTCTTAGTAGTTATTTTTTCTACAAAAAATCATAGAGATGTTTATAAAGTTAAATCCTAGGTTCTTGAGGGTTCTAGATTATATATCCAACCATTGACGCCAAAATTTAACCCTTTATCCTCTACCATTAAGTTTATTCCCTTCTAGGTACAACTCAAATCCCTTCCTCTTGAATATAGGGAACTAGAAATAGTTGAGATCTTAGCTAATAAAATGGGAATTTTCTTAAAACATGATTTTACCTTTTTCAATAATATTGGGTGTCCAATAAAATTCTATATCCTATTAGATGCTGCAAAAGAATTCCCCATAGCTATACAAATAAAATCAAAAAATGGATTTTGGGTTCAGAGCATCTTTGTAGAAACCCTAGAGAGTGTATGTATAGCTTGTCCTCTTATAGGGCATTTTAGTAAGGATTGTCTAAATGAAAATAGTGTTATTGATAAAGAGGATCAAATGTTGCAAACAAAAGCTGATGATCAACCATTAGAATCTCACTCTAAACAGTGTGATAACATATTATTGTCAAACCCTACTCAACAAGATATCAAACAAGGTGTCACAAGCGTGCATATTAAAAAAATCAAGATTAGAGTTTATTCTTAAAATTCCATGGTCAACTTGTTGACAAAGACCAATCACTATATACTAAAATGTTTTCCCATAAATGAAACAAAAATCTCTCAATCACTATATTAAAGTCTTGGTTGAGATCATTATCTCCAGTGCTTGTTATTTTCAATCAATTTCCCTTACTCGTATCTCCTTCATTACCACATCTATCTATGAATCAATTGGGAGAAATTATCAATTCACTTATATGGAGCACTAAAAATATAGAACTCATGCAAGGTAATCAAAAAAATGTCTAATGATTTATTGGGGGTGAAAGAGGGCTTATTAGAAAAGAAAGACACATTTACTGAATTTGATCTATGTTGACTTCTCTTTTGTGCTATTTGTCCTTGATGTTAAAACTAATTGATTATGGCTTTGGAATATTCAATGATTATCTTGTGGAACAGTTTGGTGGATTTGGCATCATGACATATCACTCTTGTTCATATTCAGTTTTGGTATTTAGTATCATGTTCAATGACAATATTGTGATGTTGGTTTATATCTGGTTTTGATGGTACTAATTTGTTGGATTCATCTGCAGATTATAAGTCATCTTGATTTTAAGGTTACTTTTTATTGATCATTTACATAGAATTTGTATCATTTGGTAAAGGTTTTCCTTGGTGATTTCTTCATTCATCTTTTTGTGGGTTTATATTGGATCTAACATTTTTTAGTCTTTAGGAAATATCATGCAAGCATCTACAGGTTTCTCATTCATATGGGCATATGTTGAATGCAGTTTTTTTATGGTATTGGTGTCATTATTTTTACACATTAATGGCAGCTACAGGTTCGATGCATGATATTCTTCTCAAAGGAAATTCTCTAACATTTTCACTTTGATGATTTTTATTATGGCATTCATAAATAAGAGACAATGGCTATATTCGGGCTCTTTACAAGTTACATGGCCTACATTTTTAATATTTTCTAAGTTCTGTCCGGGCATACTATATTTCAATTGTTATATTGTTTGTTTTGTTGGCCCTTCTATTAGTGTTTAAAATACAAGCCATTTAAATGGCTATTGGTGGTCACTTATATCGGGCCTCACTTCATTTTTCACCGAGTATAACATATTTCATTGGGCATACCATGTTGTTATCGGGCTTATTATTATTTTTCATCGTGTGTTATTTACAAAGCATATTGTGCATATCATATACATTGAGCTTTCTAATAATGTTGTCGGCCTCATTACATTTACAAGGAAGTTGACTAAGAAAGTCGGCAACTATCATTTGGATATTGTTAACAATGATTGTTGGTGGACTTAAAGCCATCATTATGTTTGGTTAATGATGGATCGGACTCCAGATGTTATCAATTGTGAAAAGGTTTTGAAATTCATAGTGAACAAGAGGTTAAAGGATAAAATAGGGCAAAGACATTTCAATGTATGAGTTGAACCATAGCCACCACCATGAATTTTCTCTTCTCAGCTATAGACATACTAAGAGGATAGTGTTTGCTAGAAGCTCAAGGCTGAGTTTGTGTAGACCGAAGTGACAAAGCATAGTTGGAAAGTGGAGAGGTAGAGTTTGACTCTGGAAGTTTTTAGAAAGGAAGTTATGAGTTGATTCATGTGGTATGAGCTTGATTTCTTGTATCCATAAATAGGCATGGAATGATTTTTTTTAGAATGTTAATGATCTTTAAAGAAACAATTTACAAATGATTATTGGTTTGAAGCAAATGTTTTTGTAGCTGAAATAGTTGATTCTTTTTGTTAAAGGGATCTGGAACTTTTGTTTAAGAGCAAGGGATTAGTTATCAATTTTCATCTTTTCTAAGGGATTATTTTGAAATCCTAATGGCATTTGACATATGGCTTCTAGGGTTGATTGGAAACCATAATGGTATTCATTGGTTTGAGAATCAATTATATGAAAGTTAGTTGAAATACAATTTGACATTGTTTCTGTGCATTTATATATTCAAAGGCCTTCAAACCTAAGAGTGAGAGAGGAGAAGATATAGTTTGAACAAAGTATTGTTTCTCATTGTGATATCATTTTGTAAAGAAGAGAAGAGGGTTTATTACTATGACATCATTTTGTATTCAAAAAGAGAAAAGAGGGTTCATATTGTATATGTCTCTGGTTGTATTACAGAGATTATTTTTTATTTTTTCAGTGAGAGTATTTGCATTGTCATAGAAAATACATTTTTGAGTTGGGCACTATTGAAAAATCATTTTGTATCCTATTGTAATTTTGTGACTGAAAATAATCATTGCAATTATAAGGTCCTAATAGGTTGCAATACTATTGTTTTTGTTGAAGTTGGTGCTTCTCATTTGAAGTGGTTGCTTCAGGAGTTGGTGCTCAGAAAGTATGTAGACATTTTTGAAATTAAACCTGCAAGGCATTTTGGAGTGGTTTTTCTTCCCTGAAAGGGTTTTCCACTCAGAAAAATTGTGTCTCTCTTTTGTGTGGTTTGTGCTTATCATTTTCATTCTGTCATTTGTCAAATTTAGTTTGTCAATGCTCTGATACTTAAAATTTTCAAGTTGGTCATTTAAATAAAGTTGTGAAAAGTTGATGCCAAAGAAATGTGTATTTTATGTTCAATTCTTAAATGGTTCAAAGTTTGTTAATTGAAATTTGCAAAGAACTTCATTTGTGAATGTTCATAAATTGTCAAATCAAAGTTGCATATAGTTCATTCAAATCTGCCATTGTAACAAAAGCTTCAAAGTTTTAAATTGTGCATTCAAGTTTTAAAATTACTTCACTCTGATTCACCCCCCCCTCTCAGAGTGATTCAACTTCCAACAAGTGGTATTTGAGCGTAGAGTCCTGCAATAGGTTTCATACCTAGGATTGATTCTGGTCTTGGAATTCAATATGTCACAAGTTTGAGAAGGTATTCTATCTATTTGTACAGTCTATATGTTTTGTGAAAACATATCTATTTTTTATTAATGTTGATGTAAAAAGTTAGATCCTTGCATAAACCTAACCAGATTAAGTTCAATCAAGCTCTTGTTAAGAGGAGTACTATGGGTAAGTGCAAAAGAAACAGAAGTCAAAAGAAAAACACTAGTGTCAAGTCTAGTGATGTTTTATCTCAAGAATTACCCCTGCCAGTTGATGATAAGAATGATCCTATAGTTGGAGAAGAAGAAGATCACTTGGTAAGTGACTTTGAACAAGAATTTGGTGAAAAAGAATGTGAAGGTGAGGATTTTGAAGTTCATTTGGAAGGAGAACTGCTTGTTGCCTTAGATGAACTTAAAAGGCTTAAACTACAAAATCGGGAACTTAAGGTACAACTTCAAAAGAGTAATGATACTAATAAAGCATTAAATCAAAACTATGTTAAATCCGAAAAGATTATTGAATTTATGAAAGCCCAAATGGTTGATAAGAAAAATATTGAAGAAGGATTGGAAGCCAAATTAAAACACAAGGATGAATTGTGTACTAAAATAGAAAATGAGATTGTCTCTTTAAAGAAATGTTCAGATAATGATTCCTTGTTAAAAGAACTAACTCTTAAAAATGATATGATTATTAGTTAGAAAATTAAAATTGAAAAATGTAAGAGGATAGTAGATGTTGTAAGATCTGATTTGGGGGTAAAAAAGATTGAGTGTCTAAAACTTGAAGGAGAAGTAGTTACATTAAGAAAAGATCTTGAAAGTGTCAAGGCTCAATTAGATAAAAATCAAAAAATTGATTATAGTACTAATATATTGAATGAGATGATTGGCAGACAAAAGCATTCTAAAGATCCTACAAGAGTGGGATATGAGGTTGGAGAAAGCTCTGCAGAAAAATATAAACAAGAGACAGTGTTTGCTACTGCAGATGGAAAGAATTTTATAGCCAAGAAAACACCAAGAATGAAGGTTGATCTTGGTCACCATATTGATTCTGCTCGTGGTTTGATGAAAGGAAAAAAAGACCATCAAGATCTTCATTTATCAATTATAATCACTCTAAATTTCATGGCTATTGCTATCATTGTTATGCTTATGGTCATAGAGCAAGAAATTGTAGGAGATATGGAAGATACGATCATAGAAGTTTTGGAATGTCAAGAAAGAATGTTTTCTTTATTCCTCAAATTGATTATAATATCACATGCTTTAAATGTCATAAAATTGGGCATAAGGCACAACAGTGTAGGAGTAAGTTGAAGGCATCATTTAAAAATAACGATATAGATTCATTGATCAAGAAAAAGAAAGGGTCGATATAGGTTTGGAGGAGAAAACAAGACCAAGGAAATGAATCTCAAAGAATCTGGAGAAGAAAGCAAGAAAAGGAGAAGGAAGGACTAAGTTTTGTGCATGATGCACAAGGATCTTCTCTTAGCATTTAATGGTTGTTTGGTTTAGGGGGGGCTTTCCATGAATATTCTACTTCAGCTTGGCATTTTTGGCATTACTTATGTGATAGTATGATACATGATTATATATTCACATGTATTCTTGACTCTCTATCAGCATTTCAGTTGATGTTACAGCAATGTCCCATTTAGATGGTATGCATTATATTCTTCAATGATTTGTAGTGTTTAAGATTATGTCGGTGTTACAGTGGTTCTTTGTAGTGATTCTTTGTCCTTTGACAGTATTGTTAGTATTTCTTTAGTGAGTTGATAATGTTTTGAGCATTGTTTATGCATTGCAGTGATTTGTTTTCAGTACAACTATTGATGTCAGTGAGAGCTATCAGAGTGTTGGTTTATACTTGGTTGGTTCAATTGGTCTAGTTATCTTTCTTTCTATGCTAACAGTGGTTTCTTGAAGCTAATAGTTGTCTGGACAATAATTGCTCTTATTTTTCAAGATGACAGTGACTACATTGGTGAGATATCAATCTAGTGTGCCTTTAAAAGTGTGGTACTGTAAGTGTTGCTTGAAACAGTCATTGGCAGTTCTTACTATTGGACAAGTATATTCTGCTTCTTTGCAAATGTTTTTCATAGTGATGAGATGTCTATTCCTCTTAGATTGAGAGTAACTATGCTTTGTGTACTTTGATTGCTCACCTTTGATTGTTTGTGATTACTGAGTTTTCATTGGAATAGTGGTTATTAGATGCTATTGTTTACTTGGAAAGAGGTACATGATCTTGCTACAATCATACAATGAAAATGATATCATACAAAGTCATTATTTTCATGCTTTAGATTCTTTGCCAGCAGTTGACTTGATATCTTGTTGACAAATCTTGATGTGATAGTACTCTTGAGATAGTGTACAATTTTTTTTGGTATACTTCAAGGAGTAAGTGTGTGGTGGTATCTTACTTATGCCAACTGATTAGTGTATTGCAGCACGATCTTCTCTGTCAGAACTATAAATGTGATTTTTTGGTGAATAGGGTAGTACATTGCTTTGACCTTGACTCGTCATTGCAACCTATAATGTGTTTTCATGATGTTTATTTGATTGTGTGTTCGTGATAACAATACTTAAGGATAGTGATAGTAGATGAGTTCTTTTCGAGCCAAGGAGATTTGGTCATTGACAAGTGTTTTGACATAGGGGGAGATAGTGGATTCACAATGAAATCATGAAATCAGTGCTATGATTTTTGTATAGCTTGTCTTGTACATTGGTCTTGGTGATTTGGTGATTTGATACAACTACTTATGCTTGATGCAATCGAACTCATACTTGGTTTTGTTACAATATGTTAGAAACAGTGATATTTATACTTGTATAAGTGATATGACAGTGAAGTATTGAGAGTAGAATTCTTTCCACAAATGCCATTGTTTTGCATCTATATTTTCTAGTGGTATTCATACTTTCTAATAATAGATTCTTTTCATTATGAACTAATCTTATAGTAGCACTAATTCCAAGAACAGTTCACTTTGCTAATGGACAATGCCTTTGCCAATTCAAACACTGTTTGTCAGTATTATATGGCTCTATAAAGGTAGAGTAATGTTAATTGTTGCTTGACAGTAGGTATTAATGATAGTGTTTTTATAGCAATAATATTTCATAGTACACTCTCAAAGGTAGTTGTATACCTTGATATTTTATGCTACTCTAAATGTGTGAATCTAACTAAGAAACATGAAAGACAAAACACCAAGGACACCTCAAGATTAGCCAAAAGAGAGTTACAACGAAAAGGAATGCAAATAAAATGAAACACAAACACTTTTACCTCCCTTGTTGTTGAAACTTCTTTGATTGGCCCTTGCTTGGATTGGTTGTGTGCTCCTTAGATGATAGATTGAGTGATTAAAATGCAAGCTTCAACATGCAAAATGATGGACAAAAGATGGTTGAATGATCTAAAATGATTTGGACAGCATGTAGTT
>VDFB02180590.1:0-65535 GCA_007258455.2 Sequoia sempervirens
CAAGGCACTAGCTGCTCTATCAAATAGAATTTTGTCCTATTTCGCTAGAGGACCCTCTTTTTAGCTTGTGTCTACATAAGAGAGGAGATGAAGTGTGTTATGAATGTATACCAAATTCTCTGCCTTCCTTGACCGTCGTTGATTTATCTTCAATGAATGAATTAAACCATAAGTTTTGCAATTCCTCTCACAACATGAAGAACTAGCTACTTGTATGAATAATTGAATTGCTAAAAATTGCAATTCATGTGCTTCATCTCCATGGTTGCATAACCAATATTTTGTAATTCTTTTCACAAATATCATAGATGGCTTCCATATTAGAAAAGTTACCTTGCCCACTTGGAAACTTGTTCCATTGAGTCTTGATAATCAAAGCATCCTCTCCTTGGCTATATATATTTTTTACTGTATTCTAATATCCTTCCGTTACTTCTCTATCTTTATATGTAGTCCTCTTCTTGGTGAGTTCTGCATTGTACAGTTTTGGATTTAAAGCACAAGAAACATAGTGAAGAGGTGTGTGAAGTTTGTTCCATCTTCCATGCATTTTTATCCTCTACGAAAAGATATATAGGTGTGTTAAGTTTGTTAAGTCTGTTTTTTTTTTTTGATACACAAGTTTTGAGATTTATATTAATTATGTAAAACTAAATACATTCGTCTGCTATGCAGGTAATATTTCCACCGACTTTCATTACGAAAACCCGACCCAACCACCATCACCAAAAAACCATCCCAAAGACCTACGAACCAGTCATTCATAGCATATTACCCGACCACCGAACAACCCAACATCATCTCCAAAATTGGCCTTGAGGAATCGGCCCCAGCCAAAAACTAATAGAACCCTAACCAACAAGAGTACCTCAAAATGGTCATGAACATGCCAAGTTGACAAACCCACTCAAAGGAAACACCAGAATTCACAGAGAACAAAACCCTAAAAGCTACCAACACCACCACCCACAAAGATAGAAATTATCACATAAAATTGTTTAAAATAGCGAAATCTTCAAATTCCTTTACCCAAACCACGCCACCCGTAGCCAACAAACCGAAGAACTTCTTCAGAAACACGATTGCCACTACTGCCACCATTCTGTGCTTTATCGGGGCTAAGCCGCTCAAATCAAGTAGGAACGAAAATAGCTTCACCGCCTCATCTGAATCCCGAAGAATTTCAAGGTTGCATGGTCTCAGAACACCCCTGCCCTCAACAACAAAGCCCAACACTTCATCGACGCCACCCGCCAAATCTTTGTGGAACATCTTCACCAACAACAATTTAGCCTCGGCCTTAGATACCCCACTGTCCAGGAGAGAGGCCAGGAATCAAGAAGAGATGTGAAGATTATCTCTTCCAAATTCCTTGTTGGCCAAATGACCAACCCCCAGAATCATTTTTGTCGCCATCAAAACTAGAGGGTCCCCATTCGTGAGAACGCGCTTCAAACACTGGTCCTTAATTTCTCTGAAAGAGGCTTGTCTAGATGTCGACCTCAGAGAAATATGAGTGTTCGCACCAAATTTCACTACCCCATCTATAGAGACCTCGATGACAAAACGAGATCGCTTCGCCATTCTCTGTACCTTGCACTCATAGAGGCCGCGTCGAACTCCACTACCAGCCAACTCTAGCTCCACAAAGGAATGATGAAAAAACCATTAATTTGCGAACTTAAACCATTGAGCCAATTTACTGCCAAGTACCTAGCCGCTGCCATCTTAGCTAGTGAGTACCTTGCAAACGTGCCCAAGCAGATCCGCACAGGACGATCTCCAGGAAATTATGCCTAAGAAAACCTCGAAAAAGAAGGAAGAAATGATGTGGCAAGACCATGTGCTCGTCATCCTACACACCCCCTCCATTGTTCCCCTATGTCCTCTCACTCCGCCACCATGTCATCCAACAAACCACCTTGTTGTGCCGATGGGGAGAGAAGAGAGGGGGGGAAGCCCACCCAGCCACCCACAAGTTTGTTAAGTTTGTTATTCTTTTATTCTTTCACAAATAAAATCGACTTCTGTAACATACACCTTTGATTTTTTTTGAAAAAACCCTGTTTGCTGTTTTGCATGTTCAATGAGGTGTTTGTGTTTGTTTCAATGTGTTTTCAGATGTATGCAGCATAAAAGATTGATTGCAAATAACAAGTAAACACTAGATAATAATGCTTATCAATAGGAACCCACAATATACATCAAAGTATTCATTTCAGTTTTGAAATCAGAGTATTACATTGAAATAATCAGACCTGGTAAACATCCATGGCAGCAGTAGTGAAGTGTAATATTGGCATCAATCAACTCCTCAGCTTTGGTACCAAAGTCCTTACTCTCCAATGCCCAACCCACTAAAATCAAACAACGATATTCAACATTAGAAATCAACACATTTGCTGGTCTCAAACTGGAAATTTGCAACAACAAGGGCGTCCCTCCTAGAAAGGTTCAATCCTCTCTAAAAAATCCAAATCTCAACCAAAAATTGCAAACTTGTACTTGAAATAATCGGCTAGAGATGAGTCTTCCAATTGAACAATACCCATTTTGATATCTCAGTCCATCTCAGAGCTATGAGCAAAAACGTGGGTTCAGGTCCAGCAAAGTATTACCTAGAAAATGATATCAAACACACCAAAATCTTCATAAAATCACTCCAAACTGAAGACTAAACAAACCACACCAAAAACTCCTCAAAGGTACGGATAAATTTTCGTTTTCAATCAACAAAACTCAATCTCTGTCAAGCTCTATATGATCCCTGCCGTGGAATCACTCACAATCTGACTAGGGTGGATATTTCACCACTGAAATCAGCCCATACGAAGAGGGTTTCCATCCTCAGTTTGCAGACCAAGCAATTTGGAAGAAATCTAGCAACATTCTGTTATGTTGCCAAAGTGGAGATGTGCAAATGAGAGCCAAAGTGGAGTTATAAAGAAATTAGGGCGATGGACTTGAAACTTTCCTCAATTCTCTCCTAAAATCAATGCCCATCCTTGAGCTTGAAATATTGAAACATTTTAATTATCTCTCCTTCCTCTCTAGGCATCCCACTCAAGGAGAAATAAAATATTAATAAAGCTCTTTTAAAAACCCCTCAACTTAAGTTTATAAAATAACTTTATAAAACAACTTTAGTGACTGAATAAAACAATTATCAAATACTTCCACCTTAGGCTCTCCAAACCATATGAGAAATAATACTATTGCGCACACAAAGTCCTGAGACCAACTCCCCCAAGAATGACTTACTATAACTAGCACTAGTAAAAATAGTAAGTGTGCACCAAACGCCAAATTGAGCAAAACTAAAGACTAGTGAAGAGTACTGTGACCAACTGAAGATAGCAAACACCATAAACCAACCACTGCTATAAATAGAAAGATGCCCACCAACGCAACTGCCACCATTGCCAAAAATAGACACTGCATTGAGCCGCAGAGCTGCTGCTAAAAATAACACTGCCAAAAATAGAATTTACTATAAATAGCATACTGCTAAAAATAGTGACTTCAAATGCATTTTTGAGCACAAATCAGGCAACCGTCACAACTTATTAAAAATAGTAAGTCCGGAAAAGGTTGTTTGATGCAGATGCATGTCATACCATTGCGAAGCTATCTGAAAACCTAGAAAGAATCCAGAAACCAATTCAGCATGCGAACTCTTGATTGAAATGCATGTCACGTCTCTCCAAAGCTTTCTGAAAACCATAGTTGCCGCGAGACTGGTAGCGGTACCGGTATGACATTTTTTTGAAAATAGGAGACGGGGGGTACTTGGAGACTCCATTTTTTTTTAATAGAAAAATTAATAATATATAGAAAATCTGAAAATATAATGACATTGAACTTTCAAAACAATAGCAGTAGTAAAGTTTAAGAATGAACATTAACTTTAAATACACAAAATTCAAATCCAAATGTCATTGTCACATTGTGTCAAAGAGTCAAAGACTTCATACTTAAAATTCCATAATCATAGTTTTAACTTCTAAGTTCACATTTGACATTACAAATTTGATTACATATTGAAAATCAGAAATATTGATAGTTCGATTGGCTGATAATAGATATGCAAACAAAAAACTAAAATAAAAAATCTATCTGATATTTGATATCATCTACATCACATCAATATCATCCTTGTCAAGGTCCTCAGTTATGAGGCTCTCCAAATACTCATCACTCTCTAACTCAGGTTCCTCTGCTGGTAGTAGAACTGGGGGTAAATCAATAAGGCCATCTGGTTCAACCACTTCATCCACTATGGCTGCAACATCTTCATCAGGTGAAATTTGGTCCCATTTTGTTGAAGGACCCTCATTGTATGCAGGATCTACACAAGAGAGAAGGCGAAGTGAGCTATGAATGTACACCGGGTTCTCTGCTTTCTTTGACCCCAATCGGTTCCTCTTTAGTGAATGAATAAAACCATAAGTACTCCAATTTCTCTCACAAGATGAAGAGCTAGCTACTTGTGAGAGTAATCTTATTGCAAATGATTGCAATTTAGGTGTTTCACCTCCATGGTTCCACCACCACTCTATAGGGTCTTTCTTTGCTCGCATATCATATAAAGCTTCCATGGAAGAAAAGTCACCATGCCCATGTGAAAACTTATTCCATTGACTCCTTATAATTGATGCTTCCTCACCTCGGCCATATATCTTTTTTATTGCAGCCCAAAACCCCTTCGTTACCTCTCTATCCTCATATGGAGCCCTCTTATTGGTCTCTTGTATATTATGCCATTTAGGATTTAAGGCATAGGCAACACAATGAAGAGGTGTGTTAAGTTTGTTCCATCTTCCATGTAACTTTCCTTCTATCAAAGGATATAGTGAAGGATCTTTTGCATCTGTTATTTGCTTAATTCTTTCACACATGGAATCTATTTCTTCATAAATTTCCCCCAAACATGGCTTGTCTGAATTTGCAAATTTGATCACCTCACATATGGGCTGAATAAAGTCCACAACAAATTTAACATCAACCCAAAAATGGTCATCAAGGATCATACCTCTCACCTCAACTGCATCAGTTGATGTAGATTGCCTCCAAGTTGCCCATGTTGATTTTATGTGAATAGATTAAATGCACAGAAAATAATTCAAAATCAGAGATAATAACACAGCATATACCCTGGGAAAACCCTCCTCTTGAGGGAGAAAAACCCAGCAACAAAGATCTCTCTTATATTTGATGTAACAATGGCAACTTTACATATTACAATGGGGTCTAACACAAGACCGATATTCAGCACTGGCAAGATGAAAAGAACATATAACAGTCTGCCAATTCGTACCTGTTATATATGAATTGACTGTCTACAAAAGTAGCATTTGACAGTACTCACAAACACTAATGGTTCTCAACCTGTTAGATATGAATCCGCATCATAATGCTTCGCACTAATCTTCACCCTTGAATACTTGACATGGATTAAGCGCCAACACGGATCGATATGGTGCATTGAGCCTGGCGTATCTCAACTCAAAACTGAATTTTCTTAAGTCTTTAGATGTTTTTTTAGTTTTTTAGAGAATATTTGATAGACATAAGAGAAGGGGCGCATAGCATAAATGCATATAAAATGTAAATCTGAGTTATTTCAGGAGAATTAACAATACAGAAGATAATAAATATGCTCAACAATGGATTTAGAACTCATAAACATACCCGGAAGTGTCCAGATTATTTATTTAAGAAAGTAGTCGAGTTTGCCAGCCAAGATGGTGAAAAATTGACCAAATCTGGTGTAGAAAGCTACAGAATGCGAAATCCAGCCTGAAAACGGTGGCAGATGAAGAGTACAAGCCAAACGCCTAAAATGATGAAGAGAAACCCTCATAAAAGAGGGTGTTTCTCCAAGAAATGCCCAAACGCCTTTGTACAAGAGCCACGCACTTCACTGCAAACAACCTGAATTCTCACTTAGAAGGTACGGCCAAGAAGTATGATGTCTGCCAGATGAAATGAAGGCGCCATCTCCCAAAACCCTCTGAAACTGAAGAAGAAATCCAATAGGAAACACAGCTCAAGCCCAGTAGAACCTCTGTATGAAGCTCTCACAAATTGCACAAATTCAGCGGATCTCTCACAGCCTCAAAAGTGCTCAACACTGAAGAGTTATCGTTCTTCAATGGACAAATTGTTCAAACCCTGATCATAGGAGAATGCACAGGAAATAGCACAAGGCAAAGTTGAAATTCTCAAAAGATGAGTTTCTATTGCCAGAAATGCCCTTTTATGCAAAGGCAGATCCAGAAGGAAATATGCCCACTTTTGGATATTAAAGTCTTTTTAAATAATATTTAATTCATTTCAATGAGTATATGAATTAAATGCTTGACACTATCCATTTAGAGTGATTTAAAATATTAAATCACTTTTAGAAACTGTTAAATTGATTTAAAATATAAAGTCAATTTGACTTTATAATTAAATAAATCAATTAATATTTAAAATCATAAAACCCATAACTCTCAAAACACCATACCGTCGTTGCATTTGGGAAGGTACGTAGGCCCCTCTTGCCTTTATAGCGCCTCAGCACGTAGACGATCCTTTGCAGACTCGAAAGCGGAATCAAACTCTCGGAAAGTACCTTGACCCTCCTAACCAATCCGGCTAGCGCCAAAGGGTCAATAAATAGGCTAACACTCTTAAACAAGATCACGCTGAAAAGGGGGACATTACAATCCGCCCTCCCTGAAATTGCTTGACCGCAAGCAATCTCAACAACAAAGGATCAACCACTCCACCAGGATCCCAAGTATAGTGCTGTGAAGTGTCCCTACTATCATCAACTGTCTTCCGCTGCTCAACACTGATCTCAACTTCACCATGCCAAAAGTGGTGAAGCCAATGCATGGGACTCATCCAAAACACAGTACCAATCATGTCGCCACTTGGATCCCAATATAAACGGTACTCACATCCATCCATCATAATAAAGTAAGAATATCGGGAAGCATCCGCAACACAACATCTTTGTCTGTAGCTGGAACCCATGATGTCACCATAACCTGTCAACCCATGAAACCAACCATCTAGTGAAACTCCTAAATCCAACTCGCCGTCATGCCAACTCCATTAGGACAACCATCGATCAATGAAGAGTCTAAAGAAGATTAAATCCTTAGAAGCAACAGAGTAGATAGCTGCGGATCATGAGGGTCAAATGTAGAACTATCTGCACCCCTCATCATGTACTCCTCTGAAAGCACACCTCTGTTGCCAAAGTCACTGCAAGTCCATCCATAGCATGCTCACCTCTTGCATGTTCTTCTCTTGGAAGAATTAGAGATCTAAGGTGCGACTCCCTTTGTTTCTTTGCTTGATCTAGCTGGCTGCAGCGTTCCTTGACCTCTTGCAAACGCTGTTTTGCTTGAGCAGCCAACATCTTTGCCTTCTTAGCCCTTTGTAGCCACCCATCACACAAAACTTGAGTTTTGTTCACATCTTCCAAGGTCTGATATATAAAATCAGACTGTTTGTGACTTGAATCCACCAAACATTCTTCAAGCTCAACATGCAAAACTTCAATGCTAATGTTAGGAGATTCCATAACATGACCATCTTTATGTACTTTATCCGTCACCTCATGATTTTGTGAAAGTAATGGACTGCTGTTCATAAAATCAGAATTGATCTCAAGGCTGATATCATCTCCGTTAGTGCTGATAATATCTTCCTGGGGTTCAACAAAACCACTATCATGGTGTAAAACTTTCTCTTCAATAGAAGTTGTCTCAAAAGATGTTGTAGAAGCCATATTTCTGTACACTTCTTCTTTCATTGTAATTGATGAAGCATCACAAGGAACCTTATCTTCATGTGGTTGTTCTAAGGCAACTGGTTTGTCTTCATACAACACTTGCTCATCCTGAAGTGTCCTGTGCCCAACATCTACTTCTATGTAAGTCTGATTTTTGTCCTCCATAAGATCAGCTGTATGTTGGTCACTAACTACTGATTGATCCCTTTTTAACCCCAACACATCAAGGAAACTCAATTTCTTTTTGTTTTGTGATGAGCTTTGTCTTGAAATGGAGTCTTCAGACTGCTGCAAGCTACGAGCTAATCTTTGTTGTGATGGCATAGGTTTCTGCTGAATATTATTTGAAATGCTCTCTACATTTTTCTGCTCACATTTCTTTGATTTGCTTCGTTGCTTATTATAAACCATCCGATGCTCCATATATTGTTCGAAGTCTAGGTGATCTTTTATCTTATCTGGAGATGCTATATATTCCTCATAAGCAACCATTACTTCATCAACAAATTTAGAAGCCATGATAACCACTTTGCTGTTCAACCCCTGTGTGAACAGTACCTGTCAAATTTGTCCTGGTGTAACCACATAATTTTTTCTAACCCCACAAGCTGGCAAGATTAGAGCTCTGATACCACTGTGATGAGCCCTGCTGGCTCTCAACTCAAAACCCCAATTTTTCTTAAGTCTTTAAGTGTTATTTAGTTTTTTAGAGAAAGTTTGATAGACAGAAGAGAAGGGGCGCACAGCATAAATGCATATAAAACGTAAATCTGAGTTATTTCAAGCGAATTGACAATACAGAAGATGATAAATATGCTCAACAATGGATTTAGAACTCATAAACATACCCGGAAGTGTCCAGATTATTTATTTAAGAAAGTAGTCCAGTTTGCCAGCCAAGATGGTGAAAAATTGACCAAATCTGGTGTATAAAGCTACAAAATGCAAAATCCAGCCTGAAAACGGTGGCAGATAAAGAGTACAAGCCAAACGCCTAAAATGATGAAGAGAAACCCTCAGAAAAGAAGGCGCTTCTCCAAGAAATGCCCAAATGCCCTTGCACAAGAGCCATGCACTTCACTGCAAACAACCTGAATTCTCACTTAGAAGGTACGACCAAGAAGTATGATGTCTGCCAGATGAAATGAAGGCGCCATCTCCCAAAACCCTCTGAAACTGATAAAGAAATCCAATAGGAAACACAGCTCAAGCTCAGTAGAACCTTTGTATGAAGCTCTCACAAACTGCACAAATTCAGCTGATCTCTCACAGCCTCAAAAGTGCTCAACACTGAAGAGTTATCGTTCTTCAATGGAAAAATTGTTCAAACCCTGATCACAGGAGAATGCACAGGAAATAGCACAAGGAAAAGTTGAAATTGTCAAAAGGTCAGTTTCTCATTGCCAGAAATGCCCTTTTATGCAAAGGCACGAATCCCAAGAAAATATGCCACTTTTGGATATTAAAATCTTTTAAATAATATTTAATTCATTTCAATAGTATATGAATTAAATACTTGGGTGCACTTTATCCATTTAAGTGATTTAAAATATTAAATCACTTTTAGAGAATATTTAAGTGATTTAAAAATATAAAGTCAATTTGACTTTATAATTAAATATTAAATCAATTAATATTTAAATCACTTAAAAACCCATAACTCACTCAAAAACACCACTTATAATCAATATGAGCATGGAAGCCTCTTGCCTTAGCCTAGCTGTGAACGGTCGTTTCGAAAAATGAAGCAGTCAAACTCTCGAGAAAGTACCCTTGACCCTCTAACCAATCGGCCTAGCCGCAAAGGTCCAATAATAAATAACACTCTGCAAACAAGATCAAGCTAAAAGAGGGGACATTCTGGCCAGTTCGCATCTAACGCAGATCCAATATGGCAGAGTTTGCATTTAACACAGATCCGATATGGCAGAGTTCGCATCTAACACAAATCCGATATGGCAGAGTTCGCAACTGTTCGCAGTCTCTTATTCGCACATGACAATTAGTTCACACTTGATACAATATTCGCACTTGATAATACAGAGCTGAGATGAAAGTGAACGAGCTTCTCTAGATGATTACAAAGGACGAATCAAGGTGAATAAATACAAGAGAATGGGAGAGAAACATCCCTCAAAGACTTTCAAGTCAGCCTCTAAGAAATCACGAATATTCTTTAATGATAGTCGGCCTCAAATAAATATTAAATGTCTTCTAAGAATTTCGAATCCTTTTATGTCGGCCATAGTATGAAATACAAAACAATAAATATAAATTGAATAGCCAACGGCTATCATTCAATTTATGTCTTCCACGAAAGAGGTGAGCTGGAAGGAACTACCGAAGCTGCTATAACATTAATAGCCCATGCATCACTAACAACCGTGGAATACAAAGCACCTTTCACTTCACAAAGACGGTGAAGAAGAATAAAATAAGAAGCAAACCTTGTATCAACTGGTTTGAGAAGCTCCACCTTGGCAAATTTTCGATAAATAGCTTGTGTTTGGTGATGGTTGCATATAAACATTTGAATTTTTCTGCCCTTTTCTATGAGAGCTGAAACCCCCTCAAACTTGCCAATATCTTTGAGTGCATTATTCAACGAATGCACACAACATGGTGTCCAAAATATATGCTTGTATTTCTTTTGCACCAACATACCTGCTGCTTTACAAACAGGGGTAGTATCTGTAACAGTTTGGACTACATGTGATGCCCCTACCTCCTCAATGCCATCACCTAGCTGGTTATAAAGATACTCTGCATTTTTTTCATGCCCCGAACAATCCAATGCCTTCAAAAAATAATGCCCTTTGCTGCATGTTACCATGATATTAAGTAGTGGACGGTTTCTAGTATCTGTCCACCCATCCATCACAATGCTGCATCCTTCTGAAACCCACACTCTTTTCAATGGTGCAGTTTGTTGCTCTAATCAAAATTTTTCTTTATCAATTAGAGTAGTACGAAGCTTTTCATACATAGGTGGTCTATATCCAGTTGGTGCATTGCTGATTGCTTGGACCATCTCTATATAGAAAGGTGATCGAGCAACATTAAATGGTATTCCATTGGCATAAAAGAAGCGTGCATGCATCAACTGCTTCTCGACCTTGCACATCAAATAATCTTCCAATGGGGTTTGAGCTACCAATGTGTGGCCTCTTGTGAGAACTCTCTACTGCTACATCTCTTGAAGACACATCCACCTCTACCTCTCTATTGATATTTTGATTTTGATTTGCAGCAGTGTTTGTTGAAGCATGAGAGCTCATATTAGAAACTTTACCATTAGCCCTTTCTTCATCCCTCGCAGCCTCATATCGATCCACCTCATTTATACAAGGATCAACACCTTTTCTAGGTATGTGAAGGAAATGAGCCCTCACCCTCGTGTAAGTACCTTGCCATGACATTGGGCATAATTTGCATGAGATCGTGGATGTTCCACCTTAACCCTTCGGCCCCTTAACACGATCAACATACTTCCACAACGGATACAAGCCTTGTTTGTTTCCCCCACTTGACATTCTTGATTCAATGATTCAATTTCTACATAGAAACAAAAAACAAAACGACATTATGATTAGACTTTAGAGTTTAACACAGTAGCTATAGAAAGAAAAATTTAAAAATTAATAGCTGCACCATTTAATGGCTGTAGCTAAAGTTATGAAAAGGGAAACAAAGAAAATTCAAAAACATGAAAATTTGAAATGGTTGTAGTTAAAGTTCTGAAAAAGGAAACAGAGAAGAACATGTCTTTGAGGAAATTATGAAAATGAATCATGATTATTGATTGCACAATGCACACAGCACACAACACACTCAACAGAAGACTGAAAATTGAAAAATGAATCAATAAAATTATAAATCTGAATCAATGCAAAGTTGGAGAATCTGAAATTTGCTTGACAGTCGGGATGAACTATGAAAATAACATGGTATTTACTATTACCGTATTGGCTTGTGGAAATTTTTGGTGATATTGATGCTATACTATATTACTATTTTTCAGATTGTTTTATTTAGCATCCCCAGTAATCTCAACAAGAGCATTGTCTCTTGTTGAGACTACTGGTGATGCTAAATAAAACAATCTAAAAAATAATAAACACTAACAGTCACTAACAGGGAACAGCCTTGCCCAGACGGAGATGGTCTACTTCTAGACGGAGAATGCCCATAGGCCAAGCAAATAAAAAACCAGAAACTAAATTTTTTAAAATACTATAAGATACTAAGATGTAAGTCATAAGTGTAATAAATTAATAATGTTATTAGTAAGTAATATATTACTTACCTCAGTCACAGTGCTGTTGCCTCTCCAATCTAAGTGTCGTCGCCTCTCCAATCTCCTCCCAGTCGCGCTAAAATGATGCCTCTTTTGAGTCTTTACCTTTTAAAATCGTGTTTTTCATGTTTTATGCCCTCAAAACGGTGGAGACTTGGTGGGAGACAGGGGAGACTTTTCGAGAGACGCTGTTTTTTAATTTCCAGAGACTTGGGAGACGGCGGGAGACTTCGTAAAAGTTTCCAGTTTTTTTTGCCGTCTCAGGGGACTGGTGCGGTACCAGAGACGCGTCTCAGAGGGGGGGAGACGCGTCTCCTGACAACTATGCTGAAAACCTAGAAAGATCTAGAAAGCACACTGCCAAATTCCTGCATGCAAACCCCTAAATCCACAAAAGAAGCCTCCTAAAAAATAAGAGACCCTAATTCTGCCTCTGACTAGCCTACGGGCATTCAAAAATAGGCTAACAATCACTGGAAAATGTAGTGCTAAAAATGGGGACATTATAGTATGCCCTTCCCAATATTACTTGTCCTCAAGCAATGCCACCACAACTCCAGAAAAATTTAAGCTGATCCATACCAAAGCAAGTATGATCCCAGGGTCCCAAGTCTATCTCAGAAAGGACCCACCATGATGATGCCGCAACACTCTGATCACATCAGTGAAACCATCTTGCCAAATTTGCACTGGCCTCCCATGTAACCATAAAATGCTACCATCCATGAAACTCAAGTTGAAAAACCTAGAAGGACTGAAATCAATACCTCGTAGTATCTCTTGCCCAAACAACTCTGAAAAGTTTATATTAGCAGTGCCTTTATCTATCTCAATGCTGGGCATTAGGAAGGAAAATCTGCTCAACTCAAAATTGTACTCCTCAGCATATCTCCTCAAGGTGTCAAGTAGAGCCATGACTACAAAGGTGGGAATTTAGCTAACCAAAAGTTATGTTCGTGGTGGAGAATTGACCATGATTAATTACTCTTAGCTTGTAAGATAATTTCTTAAAGCTTTTCATCTATGATTTTGTTCTCTTAGTATCAGTTTAGTTGTAATTATGGTTAATATCTATACCAAGAAAGTGTATAGAGGTTGCTTTATTCTAAGATAACCTATTTGCAAGTGAACTGATTCTATTATCAGTAGTTTTGATCATAGTAACATTCCATTTTCTTCGCATTGACACAGCATAGTAAAAGTATAAATGGAATTCAATTAATTGGGTTTAAACAAGAAAATGCAACAAAAACTTGGGAGCTAAAGAGCAAAGTACTAGTTGTAAATATGGTAAAAAAAAATAATTTTGCTATTTCATGTAAAAAATGCATAGAGATAAAATTACACATAATATCTTATAAAAATGCTAATTATATAAAATTGCGTATGATAAACTAAACTATTTTATTCACTAAAGAGAGATTATGTAAAATGCTGGTCCTAAAATAGTAGGATATTCTATCTTGGAATATGGCCCATCATTTTAGGGACATCCCTATGTTTAAAAATTAAACACTTATTAGGGTATAAAAGAAAATCCTAATTATGGTTTAAGATGTAACTTGTACAAAAGATCTATTCAAAGTAATGCTTAAAGAAATTTTAAAATGCTCTAGTGCTTAGAAAACATTGTTTACTCTACCCATATTCTGTAATTTTTTCCTCAAAGTGTAAACTTTAGTCCAAGAATGTAGGTATACATTAAAGGAGATTAAAACGACATTTTAAAAAACTTGGGAAATGGCAGGAAAATTTGGTGGGTTATGATTACTTGGGGTTACTTGGGAGTTTTTTGGGTGTTACACTACTATGGTATTCATCTTCAGTAACATGACCACTTAATGAACATATTTACTATCAATGTTTATCACGAGTAAGCATTTTAGTTCTCATCTTTTGATTTGAGACAAATTAGAACAAATGTGTAGTAGAACCGATCTTTGAATTAGAAGCAGAAGCTCTTTGTAAATCAAAAACTAAGCTACTATGAACAATATGTACTTGCTATTCACAATTTTACAATGGTTTTATGTAGTGATTCACATTCATGCTAGATAAAAGTAAATGTGCTTTCTGGATTTAAAATAAGGCACAAAGGTTGACACACTTCAACACTAGGAAAAAGGTTTTTTTATGCATTTTGACTGAAAGAAAACCCTAAAATTACATGCTTACACTATTTAGCTAAAAAAGAAAAGATTGAATAATGCAAGTGCACATAAAGATTGGATAAGATTAAATCCAAAGATGTGAACACTTTGGTAAATTGAATTGGGAGACCAGTACAGAGTCACAATCTTCAACTTTAAGAAAACCTGCAATACAAAGCTTGCAATTTTCCAAAAGCAATTTAAACTCCCTTAGCATACATAACACACATTTCAATAGCAATTTAAAAAAGGAGCATAATAAATTCTATTGAATGAATATGAAATTTTGGATAAACAAAATTGAATAGTAATTTCAGAAATATGTAGGGTGAAAATTACCACTGATTAGTGCAAAATGATATTTATAATGCTTACAAAGCTATTGCATGAAAATAAATAAAAAGCTATTGCTACTTCTACTTTGAGAACAATTGATTGCATGAAATGCAATGTTTATTGCAAAATTCTATCCTGTAACACTAAAACTAAAACCATGCAATCTCTAGTTAAGTCATAGATTGGATTTATACAAATTATGACTTTAATGCTCACATCTTTCACATTGGAAGAGGTCTAAAATTTGATAACTCTAGGCTATAATTAGCTAATACTAAAAATAGCATGAGCTTTATATTGCTCTAGCTAAAAATAGACATTTAGATATGTAGCTTTTCCTTTGATCATGTCTAACCCTTTGAAAAACCTTGAAAAAATTTACTTTGACATCTTGAATCCCTTTGATAGGTGCACTCTTCTACTTTACACATGCTCTAAAACACTATAAAAGAGACTTTGAACTTGCACATTTGATTTCTTTTGTATAAGTGTGCACTTTATCACCGGGTACACAGTTGACAATGGGGCTTTCAAAATTTGATGTGAGCTAAAAAGTTTCTTTGTTGAGGTGCATACCTACACCCTTGACGTTCACCTAATAATTAGATTTGCAAGTTGTCTTGGTGAAGTGTGTGCTACAAATCCTCATGTACATTTATCTATTGGTTTTGAATCTTTGCATTTAAACTTGAGTTTTGCTTTATAAGGTATGGCCTTGCCCCTAGGCATGCACTTGATAACTAGGTTATTTTGAGCATTGAATTTTTTCATTTTGTGAGGTGCGCCTCTGCCTGTAGGAGTGCACCTAAACATGGAAGTAGTGAGTTTTGAAATTATTTCAATTCTTTTAGGTGCACCCTTCACCATCCGATATGCACTTGACAATTGATGGCAAATTTTGACAAAAAATACTCTTTACATAGGCACGCGCTTATCCTCTAGGCACACATTTCTATGTTGATTCTTACTTTGAATTACTTCCTTACAAAGGTGTGTGTTTGTATACCTCCCATGCGCTTGTATAATGACATTTCAAATTATTAAATCTTCAACTAGGTGTGTATTATCTTGTAGGGGTATGCTCATGTTCATGATTTGTAAATTCTTTCTAAAGCCTCCAGTCTCCCTTGATCAAATGTACACTTGAACTCCCTCATGCACTTATGCGTACTAGTTTCCATTGTGAGTTGTGCCTAGCTTCCATGGTGTGTTACTATACATTGGCTATCATTCATTATTTTTCCCTTAAGTGCTTCAATGAGGTGTGTGCCAAGGCCTTTGGTGCACACATGTGACATGCCTTAGAAATTTTCTAAAAGTTTCTCGATGTCCTCTAGTTATAGAGGCGTGCTTGTCCTTAAATAACACTTTTGATGTTGTATTGAATTGGTTCCATTGTTAGGTGCAGCTAGGTTTCTTGGTGTGCACTTGTGCACTGGCCTATGTTTTGAAGGCCAAGCATCCTTTGATTAGGTGCATGATTCATTCTAGGCACAGAGTTGTGAATGGCGTTTTTAAAATTTTCCTTGAAAATAATTCTTGCATGGTCAAGGGTGCCCCTAAGAACCCCACACACATCTTAATATTGATGTATAGAAATGAAAAGTGCTCATTTTACCCATGCCTTAGAACATTTTGACATTGAATCTTTCTTACTCATTCAAGTGTGCCCTTCCTTGTTGCTCACGCGCTTGGCCATGCGGAAGGCAATTTCTGAAAATCACATCTTCTTTGACGATGTGTGCCCTTGAGCTCCAATTTTTGACAAACCTCTCTTTTGAAAGCTTCGTTACCTTGACATGAAGAATGATTCAGAAACTCTCAATTCCACAATTGTACAAAGATTAGAAAAGGACAACGGATGATAAGACTTAAAAAACTAAACAAGGCCTGAAACACTTTGCACGTAAGACCATTTAGGATTATGACTTTGACTTGAAACTTGACTCGATACAATTTTCTTTTATAGATACAACATGAACAAAATACGCTAACAAATTGTATATTGTACACTAATGTAACATGGTTTAGAGTCTAGACTACCAGAATTTTAATGATTTTTATTTTTCATACCAAGGTCTCAAGCAAAGAATAATCTATTTGAGGTGGATTATGTGTACTTGCATTTGTAGCCTCAAGGAAATAGTATCAAATTCTGTTCTTTAATTAATTATTTTGCTTTTCCTTTTTTTTTTCTCTAGTGGATATCAATAGTTCTGATCTTCAATAGCATGACAACTTAGAGAACATATTTTTGTTATTGTCTTTCACATGAAACAAAATACACTTGTATGTTGTACCCTAAAGTAGCATAATTTAGACTTAAAGAAATTTTAACTATTTTTCCTGTTCATACCAACATCTAGGTAAAAGGAAAATCTATTTCAGGTAAATTAGGTGTACTTCCCTTAGTGCCCTGCTAAAGAAATGGTACTAAACTGTGTTCTTTGGCTAATTATTACTTTTGTCTTTTTTCTTTTCTTTTCTGTCTAGTGGATGCATGGAGAATCTACATGCAAAGCATTATTAAACAAGCTACTGATGAACAATATCAAGATTTACGAAATCGTCAAAAATTAAACCCTGAGCTTGATATTAAGCGACAATCGATTTCCAAGTCAGAGCAGGTTAGTTGTATTTCATTTCTGTCAGCCTGTAAATTGAGTATAAAGTTATCTTCTTCATTTTTGCATAAATTCGCTTCATCATTGAGAAATTACTGTTTTACAGAGTTTAAAACAACAAATTCTAGAGTTGGAAGGGCATCTTCAGAATCTTGAGATCAGTAAATTTGAAGTGAGTGATGGCCCCAGAAGGGCACAACAGAGGCAATTTCAAAATGCAAGGTGTGAAATTGCAACGAAATGGTCATTATAGCATACATCTAGAAAGGATTCAATTTGTTGAGGTTTTGTGATTCTTTCTAAATTGTATAAGAAACTGGCTAGAATATGTGAACTTCTTAGTTCTTTCTCTCAAAATTGAAAACGTGCTTTGGTCTTAAATTTAAACCAGATTCCAAGACTATGGGTTGTGTAGTTTGTTAATATGCTTATATCAGAGATGCTCTACATTACTCTTGGAAATCATCCATAAATATGAAGATTGTGTGTGTATGTAGTTTATTAATATGCTAATATCAGAGATGCTTTACACTACTCTTGGAAATCATCCATAAATACGAAGATTGTGTGTGTTTAAACTTTAAACTTTATAGCAGAGTTTTAGGGGAAATAAGTCATGACTTAATTCTACACCTGATTGTGCTTATAAGCAGCATAAGTAAACAATAATGAAAATCAGCCTGAATAAGAGTGAGGTAGGATTCAATTTCTATGTTTTAATTTTTTATCTTATTGATATAATTACTTATGACTCTACAGGTCGAAGAGGACAATGTACACTCTTTTCTAGACACTTTTGCACTTTTATTTTTGGGAGCCTTGAAAATGTTTCTATTTTGTTGATTGAAACATTTCTGGTCATATGTTTCCAATGGCTTGGATAGAGCAAGGGGAAATATAATTAACCAGAGTCTAAGTTGTTTGAAATGATATTTCTAGGGATGCATTTGAGAGGTGCATGGGAATATTTCTTAAGGTATACATACTTGGGTTTTATCTCCCAGTATTTTGGAAATGGTAGTCCCTAATTTTGCATTTGGGAGATGCATGGAAATATTTCTTACAATGTACTTGTTTCTTGGATATTTCTACAGATTGTTTTGAATTTAGGATTTTTTTGTACTCTTTATGTAGTTTTTGATTTGTCCTGTTTTGTATGTGAGATTAACGAATGGCCTTAGGAACTATTATATGATTTAACATCTCTCATTCACACGACTTATCATTTTTTCTGTAACTTACAACTATGTATTTATCTTCCAGCAAATCAGAATATCCATTCACTATGTTATTATCTTTTTTTTGCATCGAATCATCTATGCCTAGCCCATTTAGTGTCTCTCAGTAACTTGCACTGCGTCCAGCTCATTTAGAAGCCATCCATTTCCCTCCATTGGTGCACTATGCTGTTGTCTCACCAAGGCTTTCACTGTCATAACTGCTGGCTTTTGATATTTGCACTGTTGCAAGCAAGAATAATACAAAGGAGTTAGCTGCCTCTCTACATGCTATACACTCTACTCTATCATGTATTTATAGAGTATAATGATTGATAAAGAAGATTATAGACAAAAGAAGTCTCTAAGAGAGAAAAAGAAGCTTCTAGAGGAAGCAAAGATTCTAGAATAAGGAGGCTTCTAGAAGAGGGTAGATACATAGAGATATGTGCAAACTGTTAGAGGCCATGGGACCCCACAGGCAAGAATTAGCTGAAGGATCAATCTAGTCAGATTCAGGGGCTAAACACTTGTCAGGGGAATTTTTCATGACGGCCATCCATTCGATGTTGCCCTTCAAATTACAAGGTGAAACACACGTGCATAGAGTCACACATGTTGGCTTTTGGGGTACTTATGATCCAAAATTCATAGGTTTGTGTTAATATCCATTGGATTGTGTATGAACTTGGATTATGTCCTAACCTATAGTTCTATATGTTGTGTATTGATGTTTGTGATTATAATGTGTAGTTAGATAATTAGGCGTGGTAGTTGCTAGGGGATTGTTGCTCATGAGAAAAGAAAACACTGGCTTATATATGCTAATATAAAAGAGTTATAATCAGGGAAACCCGGGGATGCACTCCCCCCCTCTCCCCGCTCCCCCCCCCCCTAAAATGCCTTGTCCCTATCCCCGGGACGTCCCGGGTACAAGGGGACGACAGGGGACTGTCCCCTTTTTTGCAAAAAATAAGGAAACGTCCCCGAAACGGGGGGACGCCGTTGATTTGATGGGGGACGGTTGACCGGTCCTGGGGACGGTCGGCCGTCCCCCACGTCTAAAGTGGTTTTAAACTCAAAAAAAAGAAAAAAACGCCCTTGCCTACGTGGCATCTGTGGGCCCCATTGTTTTTGACTCTTTTATGAGGAAAAAAAGACCTCTCTAAGCTCTGCGGTGGGATATTGATCCCGAGGATGTGGCCTAGGTAGATGAGGAGGAGACAACTGAGGGTTTGGTTGGGGTTCCGTTGGTTGAGGAGGAGCATCACAGTGGCAGTGACTCAAAGGATGACTTTGATTTTGATGCGGTTATGAGAGATGATTAGGGCCAGCAGTGATCTTTGTTTATTCATTATTGACATACGATAATTGTATTTTGATTTTCATAGCAAACTTTAAAACTATATGGCAGCAATGTAGTCTTTGGGCATTTTGATATAAGTTTATAAATTATAACTTGGAGGTTGTTTCATGATTCGTGTATGTTAATTTTGAATGCGTATTGAGTATTGGCATAATGTTGAACACAAATGTTATATGTTAAGGTTCTATAATGTATATTATGCATGCCTTATCCATGTTATCATATGAATATTTAAAATTTCCCTATATTTTAAAATTTTTCCCTATACTTTTATATAGCTGTCCCCCGCCGTCCCCAAATTTGGCCTAAAAAATTGGAAACTTGGGGATTTGTACCACCGTCCCCATCACGGAAACTTGGGGTAACACTGGTTATAATCCTTCCCCACATAATATGTTTTTTTCCCATGTTCATTTATCTCATTCCGGGGGTAGATTTTAGTGCTCTCTGGTTCTATAAGTGGTATTAGAGTCATGTTGAGAAAAATGCAGGAAGGTTGAAAGACATGTTCTATTGATTCCATATGTGGCTGCTCCATTTGTACAATTTTTGCAATTGGCAGCAGCAAATGTAAATCTGTTTTTCATTGTCTGCCTGCACATTTCGTGCCAGTGCATTCTATGTCAGCACCTTCTTACCATAGGTTGTGTTGTTGTGGAGATCTAATGCAATTTTTATAAAGAACTGATCAATATACAAAGAAGGAGATTGTCTGATATTTAAAGTATATGACATTCTGGAAGGAGATATGACAAGCAACAATGTTGGAGCATAGGGCAGTGGGACATATTATTTAAAAATAACGATAGAAGAGCATTTGATTAATTTTTAGTTTTTACTTTTTAAACTTGCTTGTTTCCATTTGAAGTGTGGCAGCAGGCAGCACTTTAAGTGCCACAGAGTTTTTTAATAGGTGTGGGTTTTGGGTGAATTGTTTGGTTGCACTTCATATGCTAAAAGAATTCAATTATCTGAAAAAAAAAAAAAAAGAAAGATTTTATTTTCCTTATGAAGGGTAAAGAAAGAAAAAGATATGAGTAAAAAAAGGATGAAGTGATTAAAATGTTACAAGTGTTTGTTTTGGCGGAGCATGAGAAATTTAGTATAAACAAAAGATATAAATCCATATACAAAAACATTGCCAAAGTATTTATATAGAGTGGTCAGATAAGTTGGCAATGGGAGTATATTATTTCATTATGTTGGAGAGGTCATAGGCTCAAAACCTGTAAAACAACTTTTTTGCTCAAACTTCATCCTTTAAAAGTTCATTGTACTCGTTTTTATTTGAGTTTTTTTATTTTTTCTTTGAGCCTAGTGGAGTGACCACTCATTTTGGAGGTTTTGGTACATTCTAGATACATTTGTAAGGTTACATTTTCATTTCAAAATTTCCCATGTGTTTTATAGAGAAATCGTTTGCAATGAATGCATTATCAGTTGAAGACTTGAAATCGACATCTAACTTTATACACAAAGGCACTTGAAATGTGCATCACATTCTTTGATTGTGCTCTTACAGATTGTATTATCAACTACCTTGATTTAATTGTTGAAGCCATTAGTGTTGTATTTGGAAGATAAGCTCTAGGTGGTCAAAAGAGGAGGTTGGAGGACCCAATAAGAGGATGGAGCACCATTCCCATCTCTAGCTAGCTTTTTCTCAAAGATTGGGTGTACTATTTGAGTGGTATGATTGATAATTTTAGGGGAGGAAAATTATAGATCTATAGCTGTAAATCTTAACTTAAGCATTTTAGATACATCTTTTTTAACAAAATGGCTAGTTTGTCCCATATAATGTTGGAAGGAAACCAAAAGTTATTTGGAAAAGGATATAAAACTTGGAAACAAACAATGTTAAGCCATTTTTAATACAAATGTTTAGATTAGCTTGTGTTGGGGCAAGAAACTCAACTTCCAACAACTATAAAAGAATAGGACAAGTTTAGTGAATTGGATAAAGGAGCTATAATGCTGTATTTGTGACTAATGAAATGCTACTAAGAGTATAGATAGATACAAATGTAGTAGGCATTTGGAAGCAATAGAAAGATCTACATGAAACTTTTGATAAAGGTAGAAACCTTGTTTCCTCAAGAGCTTTACCATTTTCAATCAAAATGGATGAAAATGGATCTTTACAAGTTCATTTTGTAAAGACCAAGGAAATTAGAGAACAAATAAATACTATTTGATGGAAAAAGAAAGAATAATTTGTAATGTCACATCCTCAGTGATCACCCCTGATGGACATATTAGTCTATTTAATTCCCATAGGCTATAGTCGGGAAAAGGGAATTAATTTATTTAATTTATTGAGTGGGAAATAAAGCAAGTGATATAAAAGGTGATTTTGGAGTTCATTTGTAGGATGCTTGTTTATTTTCTCAAATTCAATTTTGGAGAGCATCTTGGAGTTCTTGGTCTTGGGGAAAAGAAACCCTACATCAATTGGTTTCGGTGGTGAAACGATTCCACCCTGGCTGGTTTTGAGGGGAGATTACTCAGGTCTTCTATTGTGAGCGATATTGCACAAGTTTGTGATTCTCTTCAGAGACAAACTTGGAGATTGAAGATTATATCCTTTGCATTTGGTGTTTCCTTGCTGGTCAATTGGTTTGAGGATTCTTATTTGCTGGTTGAAGGTGAGAGATTTAGGCGTGGGTTTTAAGGACTATTTTGCACCCTCTATTGCTGGGCGACTACAGTTCCATCAAGCTGGGAGCCTTATACAGATTTCTAAGAGGTCGTGGCATACCTTTGAACCCAGGTGTGAAGGTTATCATTTGTAGACTTGGATGTGAGGGTCTTGCCACGATTGACGGCTACATCCTGTGTGTGGGTTCTAAACTACATCTATTTTTGAGTGTAATGTCAGTTTCAGAGGTGGCGTGAAGGTTGAGTAGGTTGTTGCTGCATATACCTCTCCTAGTGTGGCTATTTGGTGGCTTTTGAAGGGACATGAGGCACAAATTTTGAGCTGTGGGCATATATCAGACATGCTGTGCACATTTTGGGTTGCGTGGAAGCTAAACAGGGACATCAAACTGTTGTTGTGGGAGTCTTGAATAGGGTTGGGCGAGATTGCAGACCTGGGCGTGGTCTTTGGTGCAACTAAAAGCTTCAAACATTCACTATAGTATTTTCCATTCTCAGAAGAGTCTTACTGCTGGTCACTTCCTCATACTTAGAGGGGGCAACGTTTTGGTGCAACCTTAATACCTTGGTACTTATTTTTGAGTAATACCTCTGCTATGTATACAAATTTCTGAGTTGTATCTGCTGTTATAATATCACTGTTCAGAAATACAGTTTGCTAGGGTTTTGTATTGGGTTTGAAGCATATTGAATGAGTTAAGTCCTATGTAAATGTAATGAATGAGCCTTATACAAAAACATGTAATGTTGATGCTATAAATGTATTGAAATTAATATGGTGTTTGCAATTTCATTGCCCTTGGAAAGTTTCAGTTTAGTTAACGTGTTATCTATTTGACAAAATTACCAATGTGTCAAATTGAAATATCGTGAAAATTATTGTCAAAATCAGTAGGGTTTTTTACAGTGGTATCAAAGCTGGTCTTCCTGCCAGCCTGTGTGTTTTGGATGCAAATTTGTATATCAGAAATTTCAGTGCATGATTATTTATGAATCCAGAGGATAGGGCCTATATAACCTACAGGAGTAGAAGGGAAAGAGAGAGCAGTTGGTAGTATATTTGATTCAGGGTCAGAGGAAGAAGAGAATATGGGGGTGATAGGTGTGAATCACTTGAAGGTAGTACCTTGCAGATCTTAAATGAACCTCGCATGGGGTCAACAACAGGTAGTTTAGATCCTCACTTAGTTAATAACTGATCATAATAATGCTGGTAACAATGGTACAAGAGGTACCAATGGGCATAATGGTGACAATGGAAACAACGGGAACAATGGTGAAGGGATTAATACACACATTCCTACTCAGAGCCACACTAGGGCTGTGAGTAGGGTGACTCCTAAACCACTTTTACCTCCTTTTGGGAGGACAGCCAGCTGGTAATCAGGGACAGCACGCATAGGGTGAAGGATTTACAGATTATTTGAGGGAGTATTAGTCTCTTGGTGATGAGTTTCATGCAACAATGACTACAAGATTTTTGTGCCATAAAATACAGAAATAGGCCAAGGGATCATAATAGGGGCCCTCAAAATTAGGATCTACAGAGTAAGGTTGGGAAGCTATCCATTTCCTCATTTGATGGCTCAAGCAAATGTGCTGCTAGAACATGGGTTCAAAAGTTGGACACTTATTTCTAACTCAACCCTATGCTGGAGACGAAAGCCATCAAGTATGCCACGTTGCATCTAGAGGGTGAGGTTCACGAGTGGTGGTACCATGGGCTAGTCACCTTGCGGCATGCTAGCATCACTTCCTACCTAGACTTCACTTAGAAGTTGATGGATAGATTTGACAAGAAGGATTCAGAGTTGCATTTTAGGGAGTTGGCACAACTCAAATAGGGTGGTACCGTGGATGCATACATCTCTGAGCTTCAGAGACTTTCGGTCATGGTGTCAGATGTGTCAGAGCATAGGTTGATTATACTCTTCATTGAGGGTCCATCCGAGCCACTGCGTGGTTGGATTAAGGCCTTCAAACTAGAGTCACTACATGATGCCATTATCGGGGCACGCGACATGGAGAACTCGGTGACTAAGAGTAAATTTGATTCTAAGCCATTCATACCTTAGAAGAACAAAGATAAGAAACCTTTTCAGAATGAGTGGCCCAAAAAGGACAGGATGGATGATGAGGCTCGTAGGGAGTTGAGGAGGAAGAAGTTATGTTTCAGTTGTAAGGAGCCTTGGGAGCCTGGACATAGATGCATGGGATGCATGGGAAAAGGAAAGGTACACTACATTGAGGTTCTTTTAGATAGTGAGGAAGGAGAGGCAAAACAAGTACAGGGCAGCGATCATAGCAATTCAGAGGATGAGCAACCACATGAGGAGATTAAGAGTGGAGCTATTGCCACTTTATTAGGTACTCCTAGATTCAATTCCTTCAAAGTTAGGGGAGTGTTACAGGGGCAACGAGTTACTGTTTTGATTGACAATGGGGCAACCCACAATTTCATAGATTCGGCATTGGTGACCAAGAGGGGTATTCCTATAGAGGATTTTTGAGGGATTCAGTATGATGGTGGTAGATGGATTCAGTATGACTTGCACACAGAGGGTTCCTTGGTTGGGTGTGACATTGTGCAACTACACTGTTACATATGACTTTTATGTAGTTGACCTGGGTGATACAGATGCCATTTTGGGTATACAGTGGCTTCATTCATTAGGGAAGTATTCACAGAACTTCTAGACAATGGAGCTTAAGTTCAGGGCAGTAGATGGGAAGAAGGTTGTGCTAAGGGGTATGGCCAACGGTTCTCTAAATATAGTGTCGGCTAAGCAGACAGAGAGTACTTTTAGGCATGGGGATGTTGCTTGGGCAGTTGAGTGCTTGATTACATCCAAGGAGACTTCAGATAGCAACTAGCCTTACCATGTGGATATTCAGTCATTGTTGGGTAAGCATGACAAAGTTTTTGGGGAGATACCTCCAAGGAGACCTAATAGAGATTTCGAGCACACCATTGAGCTGGAAGAGGGGGCTAAACTAGTCATAACCACTACTTATAGGCATCCTACGAAATTCAAGGATGAGATAGAAAAGGCGACTAAGGAGTTGTTAGACATGGGCCACATCAGACCTAGCTCTAGCCCATTCGCTTCTTCAGAAGTTTTGGTGAAGAAGGATGGAACGATGCGTATGTGTATAGACTACTGGGCTTTGAATAAGAATACCATTAAGTACAGGTACCCTATACCTAGGATAGATGAGTTACTGGATGAGTTACATGGGGCAGTTTACTTTTCAAAGATTGATCTTCGATCGAGGTACCATCAGATTAGAGTCCGAGAACAAGATATACATAAGACATTCAAGTGCCATTATGGGCACTGCAAGTTCCTAGTCATGCCTTTCGGTTTAACCAACACACCTACTACTTTCCAGTCATGCATGAATCATATCTACAACAAGCAGTTGCATAATAATTTATTGGTGTTCTTTGATGATCTCCTTATTTATAGTAAAACTTGGGATGACCATTTGAGATAGTTAGATGAGGTGTTGGGTATCATGGGAGAATAGTCTTTATATGCTAAGGCATCAAAGTGTGAATTTGGCATGAAGGAGATCTTGTATTTGGGCCATTTGATTAGTGCACAAGGTGTACAAGTAAATCAGGAGAACATTCAAGCGATACTAGATTGGCCACTGCCTAAGTCCCTTACAGAGTTGTGTAGTTTCTTTGGCTTATGCAATTATTACAGGTGCTTTGTTAATGGCTTCTCACAGTTGGGTGCATCGTTGACAGGTGTCACGAAGAAGGGAGCTTTTAGATGGTTAGAGGAGGCTCAGAGAGCATTTGATAGGCTTAAGGAGGTGATGAGTAGTTGTTTAGTGCCGACACTTCTTTATTTTACTCAGCCTTTGGTGCTCGAGTGTGATGCTTCAGATGAGGGCATAGGAACAGTGTTAATGTGGAATAGGCATACGATAGCATTTGAGAGCCATAAGTTGAGGGGACTTGAGAGATTGTACTCCATCTGCGATAAGGAGATGCTCGCCATTATGCATGCATTGACAAAGTTCAAACAGTACTTGGTAGGTGGGAGATTTGTGGTGAGGACTGACCACAATAGCCTTAAGTATTTCTTGGAGTAGAAGGACCTAAATGAGAGGTAGCAGAAGTGGGTTAGCAAAATACAAGCCTATGATTTTGATATTGAGTGCTGTAAGGGCAAGAAAAACATAGTTGCAGATACCCTTTCTAGCAAACCAACATGATGTTCCCTTATAGAGATTTTAGTTGATTGGAAATCTCACCTCTTAGTGGGGTACTGCAAGAACAAGTTTGCTTGTGAGTTGATGGATGGTTAGGTTCACGATGATCAGTACAGGATGGTAGATGATATCATCTAGTACAAGGATAGGATATACTTAGTACCTGAATCTAAGCTCAAGGAGAAGATTATGAGAGCTACACATGACACTCTGTTGGCAGGACATTGGGGGTACTTCAAAACATATAGGCAGATTAGGGAGAGGTTCTCTTGGAAGGGCCTCGAGGACAATGTGTTGTGGTATGTGAGAGAGTATGTGACTTGTCAGTAGAACAAGTCAGAGCATACCCATCCAATAGGGTTACTACAACCGTTACCCATCCCTGAGTAGAAGTGGGAAAGCGTATCTATGGACTTCATCACAATTCTACTAAGGTTCATGGCAGGGTTTGCATCTATGTTGTGGTAGATCGGTTGACTAAATTCGCTCACTTTGTGATTTCTTCAGAGTACGAGGCACAATAGGTAGTAGAGTTTTTTTTCAGAGAGTTTTTTAGACTCCATGGGTTGCCTAAGTATATTGTCAGTGACAGGGACAACGGGTTTCTTAGTGCTTTTTGGTAGGCGCTGTTCAGACTTGTGGCACTGAGTTGACTTTGAGTACAAGTTACCATCCCCAGACATATGGCCAAACAAAGATAATGAATAAATGGGTAGAGGGGTACTTACGTAACTATGTCTCAAGACAGCTAAGGGCATGGATAAAGTGGCTACATCTAGGAGAGCATTGCTACAACACAACTTACCACATGTCCATTGGTATGACACCCTTTCGTGCGTTATATGGTTATGATGCACCTTCATTCCTAGATTTGGCTTTTGGGGATAGCAGGGCTCCCAAAGCCAAAGATTGGATATAGGAGAGCCAAGATATTGTTAAGGCTCTTAAGGAGAATTCATAGGTGGCGCAAAATCGACAAAAGACATATGCAGATTGGCACAGGGTTGAGCGTAGGTTTGAGGTAGGAGACTTGGTCTTCTTATAGTTGCAGCCAAATAGGCAGCCTTCGCTGAACAAAAGTGGTGCAGAGAAATTGAAATCATGTTTCTATGGTCCCTATAGGATAACCAAGCAAATGGGAGAAGTAGCCTATGAGTTGTAGTTGCTCAAAAACAACAATATTCACAATGTTTTTCATATGTCATGCCTCAAGAAGGCACTGGGGCAGCAGGTTACTTCATTAGCAGAGTTACCTCCGTTGGATGAGGAGGGGCATTTGGTGTTGGTTTCTGAGGAGATAATTGATGTCAGGGAGAGGAGATTGAGGAACAAAGTGATCAATGAATATTTGATTAGATGGAGAGACTTGCCAATGGAGGACACAACTTGGGAAGGAGAACATATATTGCAACAACCCAATTTATAGTTGCTTGAGGGCAAACAATCTTAGGGAGGAAGGACTGTAATGTTCCCTACTCAGTGATCACCCTTGATGGACATATTAGCCTATTTAACTCTAGTAGGCTATAGTCGCGAAAAGGGAATTAATTTATTTAATTGTTTAATGTTACTTGGTGGGAAAAGTACATTTAAAAAGGTAATGTTATTTATTTAATTAAATGGAGTTATAAAGTGACTTTTGGAAATTTTTTAAAAAGTAACTTTATAAAGTCACTTTATTTAATTTATTGAGCGGGAAATAAAGCAAGTGATATAAAAGGTGATTTTGGAGTTCATTTGTAGGATGCTTGTTTATTTTCTCAAATTCACTTTTGGAGACCTTCTTGGGGTTCTTGGTCTTGGGGAAGAGAAACCCTAGGGCAACTAGTTTCGATGGTGAAACAATTCCACCCTAGCTGGTTTTGAGGGGAGATCACTTAGGTCTTCCATTGTGAGCGATATTGCACAAGTTTGTGAGTCTCCTTTGGAGACAAACTTGGAGATTGAAGATTATAACCTTTGCATTTGGTGTTTCCTAGCTGGTCGATTGGTTTGAGGATTCTTATTTGCTGGTTGAAGGTGAGAGATTTAGGCATGAGTTAAGGACTATTCTGCATCCTCTATTGCTGGGCGACTACAATTCCATCAAGCTGGGAGCCTTATACAAATTTCAAAGAGGTCGTGGCATACCTTTGAACCTAGGTGTGAAGGTTATCATTTGTAGACTTGGATGTGAGGGTCTTGCCTCCATTGACAGCTACATCCTGTGCATGGGTTCTGAAATACATCTATTTTTGAGTGTAATGTCAGTTTCAGAGGTGGTGTGAGGGTTGAGTAGGCTGTTGCTGCATATACCTCTCCGAGTGTGGCTAGTTGGTGGCTGCTGAAGGGACATGAGGCAAAAATTCTGAGCTGTGGGCATATATCAGACCTGTTGTGCACATTTTGGGTTGTGTGGAAGCTAAACAGGAACGTCAAACTGCTGTTGTGGGAGTCTTGAATAGGGCTGGGCAAGATTGCAGACCTGGGTGTGGTCTTCGGTGCAATTGGCAGCTTGAAACAGTCGCTATTTTCCTTGCTCAGAAGAGTCTTGCTGCTGGGCGCTTCCTCATACCTGGAATGGTCAACGTTTTTTCGGAACCGTAATACGCTGGTACATATTTCTGAGTAATACCTCTGCTATGTATACAAATTTCTGAGTTGTATCTTCTGTTATAATATTACTTTTCAGAAATACAGTTTGCTAGGGTTTTGTATTGAGTCTGAAGCATATTGAATGAGTTACGTCCTATGTAAATGTAATGAATGACCCTTATACAAAAACATGTAAAGTTGGTGCTATAAATGTATTGAAATTATTATGGTGTTTGCAGTTTCATTGCCCTTGGAGAGTTTCAGTTCAGTTAATGTGTTATTTATTTGATAAAATTACCAATGTGTCAAATTGAAATATTGGGAAATTTATCCTCAACATCAATAGGGGTTTTTACAAAAATGATGGTAATCAGTCTCAAGAGCCTAGCACCATTATTTGAGCATTTTATTGAAACCCTGTATGCTGATCTAATTCCCTTTCCCTATGCTCATTTTGTGATTAGGTAGTTGGATTAGCATCATGGAACAGAGTTTCTCTCTCTTGTTCAACTTCTTGGGATGAGGTAGGAGAATTATTGTGGGTTTCCCATTGGATTTCTAAGAGGTGGAGGCAAAGGCCAATCCATGCCTATGTTTTCTATTTGCAAACTTTGGGCTATTTCTCTATTTCTTATATCAATATTTGTTTCATTTGTTTTCTATTTGCAAACTTTGGGCTATTTCTCTATTTCTTAAATCAATATTTGTTTCATTTCTTGGCCTGTCATAATCATGCCTAAGAATTCTCTTATTAATCCTGATCCTATTATTAGCCTTGTCATCTGATGTATACAAATCACAATCCCTTGATGCATCTCTCCTACCTGAAGTACCTACCTTTTTAGCACTTTCAAAATTATGCAAAGGAGACATACTTGGATTTTTAGCTTTCCATTGTTCCTATCATCTTCTCATACCAAGAGAAATCACATCAAGGATTTCTTGACTTTTGGATCCTTAATCCTTTTCCATCTCTACTCTCTTGCTTTTGCATCTAAATTTTTCGTCTTCCATCGATAGAGTTGCCACTCCTTAAATTAGGAGAAAGTAACTTCTACATTACAAAGTTTTGATTTCATTCCAATCAAGGACCAAATCTTCTTGGCCGCACTATGCTTATTGATTAACTTGGTTGTTCAAATTGAATGTTGATTCTTAGATGTCCCCAACAACAACGCCAATTTGTTGGCATAAGTTGATGGGATGCTAAACTTATGCAAACAATAGAACAATTGTAGATTTCCTCAAGTCATCAAGGCTCTCAAAACATTAGTTTATTCTTTGTTTTCCTCGGCAATGGTGGCAATGGTGACGTCATCCCACCCTATTGACATCATCATGACATCATCCCATCTCGAGCACTCTTTGTACATGATGACATCGTGCTAACATGATTATGATGTCACCTTATCCTTTTATTGATGTCATTATCAAAACTTTTCATTTGAATCAGACACTAAAACATTGAGAAATTAGCTGATTCAATTGGATTTCTCTGCAGGTTCAGTATAGGTTCTTTTCTCTGCAAATTCATTTTAGTGGCTAACTCCCGCAAAGTCCAGTTGCAAGCCAAAATCTTGCAAACTGCCATCCTAACATGTAGAACGTTCATGGAAGGTGTCACAACATCCATAATTTCGAGGTAAGGCTCTACATACTTCTTACACCTACTCTCCCGCCTTTCATGGATGTCGTTAATGTATCTTCCATGGCTTGCTCAACCACCATAATTGATTTCAACCACTTTCCTACCCTTTGTGGATGCCATTAATGGCCAGAAGTTAGACGTGTGGAGTAAGATTGTTGCCCATACTCTACGAGCACTTCAGGTCATGATTAGACCTGGTTTTAGGTACAAAAAATGATGGAAAGCTATGACATTTTGACATGGCTTCCGCTTGCAGCTGTAGAAGATCATGGATTTTTAGGACCCATAGGCAAGTTTGCACGTTTCCCATTTTTTGGGTGACTTGTAGAGGGGATCTATACAGTTCCTTTTTCATTTTTACAGGGATGGGAAAATAATTTAGAGAACAAAGCAGAAAAAACACTCATACAACTAGGGTTTTTATTTCAATCAAAGGAAATAGAAGAATTTTGTAATTTGGCTATATGGGTTCATCTCAAATGTGTAATTGACATATTTTAATCTCAAGAAGAAAGAATTCAAAGTGTAGAATCAACTTTGAGTGTCTGCATTGGCACTGTGTTTGTTTATGATTAGTTGGCTAGCTAGATGATTATGAAAACCTTGCAAAGCTTTTGTGTGATGTCTCTTCACAAACAATAAAAGTAATGTGCAGGTTTTTCTATTTGTTAAGTAGACTCTTTCAATATTCTACAAATTCAGTTATTTCATTGAATGTGTGTATAGAACCTAGTTTAATTAGGTTTTTGAAGGAAATATAGTCTTTGGTGGAATCTTGATTAAGGTTTCCCTTTGGGATTTCAGCAAATTGCATGTTTGAATAATCTCATGAATTTCCCTATTGGAATAGGCATTGATCTTCTATAAACTTCACTTCTCATCACCCCAACACCAAAACAATTCATTAAAATCACTTTCTTTCAGTTGTGGTTTGGTAGTTTTTGCAGCTTCTTGATATAAAGGCAAACCAATAGTAATAGTAAATTTATCCATTTCATTAAACCTCATAGCTGATAAGTTTGAACCTGTAAAAGGTGTGCGACCTTGATTGTCAAACTAGCACATAGGTATGTTGTGACACTAATATTGGGATACATTGTATAATGAATACAGTGTGTAGCAAGGCAAGTATTCAGTTGTAGTGTTATCAATTAATTTAGCTCCCTAGGGAAACCCCCCTTGGTCTTGCAAAGCCAAAAGTGAAGGAGGTCTTACCCACCTCAACAATAGGTCCTAAGTTGACCAACTTGAACATAGGTTTCGTGATACTCTTCCTTCCTAGGTTTGACACCCTTGGCACTTGCTGGACTATCCAACCTTAGGGATTTGGAGTCCACAACTTAGGTCATCAATAGAGAGGACATGTTTAACCCCAATGGTACTCTTGACAAAGTCAAAGATTGTGAGAGATATGAAGCTGCCAATAACTATCTCATAAAGCCTCCAATTAGCAATAATGAGAGAATAGAAAATGCCAATATCATGCATTTGCTAGAAAAATAGGTGACTCAAGAATTAGTCAAAGGCCTTATTAAAGTCTATGAAGCAACAAAAGATTGTGGAAGATTGGTGACGAGCTTCCTCAATAATAGCCTTAAGTGTGAAGATGTGGTCAATGGTATGTTTAAAACTAGCATATGCATGAGCATGAAGATCACCTTTCTCCAAGTACTAATAAAATTGCATATCTAACACTATGGCAAAAAGTTTGGCAAAATGTATATGTAATGTCCCCTTTTTCCGAGTGATCACCAACAAGGCCATCTAGCCTATTTTATTCCCATAGGCTATGATCAGGGATTATTATAAGGGAATAAAATAAAATTAATTATTAATAATTTGTCCAAATAAATTAAATCATAAGGATAACTTTATTTTTAATTAATTTAATTAAAGTGACTTAAATAAAAAAATAAAAATTATTATAAAGTCACTTTATTAAATAAAGTGTTCTTCTGTGGATAGGGGCAAATTGCAATGGTCCCTCAGCCATAAAACACCCAAAAGTGTAGTCTTGAACCACAAAGTTCGAAAAAAAACTGACTGAGCAATATATAGATCCGAAAAAACAAGATAGTCATGGGAGCAGGGCAAATCACATAGGCCCTTGAGCCAACATTTGTGCACCCAAACAATTTTTACATTTAGTGACTTTTGAAAGAGGGATGTCAATCATCCTCATTATTGCAGCATTTGCAATCATCCGAAATAGCACCAAATACCAACTGATCCTTGATCACCCTTGCAATTGCTTCTAAGTTCTTATGAATTTTATGTTTCTTGGTCATCATCTCATGGAAATGTTCTAGATTACAATCAAAAAAAATTTGCTTGTTTTTTTAATGTTGGGTTTAAGGTGTCTCAACCTTTGAGTCCTAGCATTAATTAATTGATTATTAGGTGCATATTAAGTTATCCTAATATATTAAACTTTTTAAGTTGCCATTCACTTTGTGGGTTCTATTGTTGAGATCATAGAAGCATAAATCGGCAAAAAATCCTAAAAATCGCGATTTTGAAAAAATCTGGTTGGTTGCCAATTTTTTCACAGGAAAAATCCCGATTTTTTCAGCAGTCAACGCCAGTGAAAAAGTCGTTGAAAATTGTTAAAAAATCGAGATTTTTCGAGCAAAAAATCTGCAAAAAAGGTGAAAAAATCGCGCGGGAAAAAAAAACCTAAAAAGTGACGCGTTTTTGCCTATAAAGACGATGTGTTTCTCCGCTTTCAGTAAATATCGAGGGTTTCTCAGGTTGGCGAAAATTTCTGAAGGCGTTTGCTGATTTGCGGGCATAAATCTACTCTGAGATTGTGGGTTTCTCATCGGCGCAAATTTCTGAAGGCATTTTTGCTGGTTTCTTGGGTTAAAATCTTTGTTTTATTTGCTCTCTATATCTCTATGCTATGGAAATGAACTTGAGTTTTTAGAAAACGTAGGTTTTGTCTATTTTTCTACATTCCTTTACATTTTTTTTCAAATCTGATTTTTTCCTGATTTTTTCACGATTTTTCAAAAAATCTTGATTTTTTGGTTTGCCGATTTTTTCCCCAAACGATTTATGCTGCTATGGTTGAGATGGCATTGGAATATTCCTATTTTTTAGGAAGTTGGCACCCACTTTAGGAGGTCCCATTGTATAGGAGGATGATGTCATATGTTCTATATTGGTGAAAAACTGTTTGGGCAACTTCCTATATTGACTTGAGAGTCTCAGTTAGTAGTTACTATATTAGAACTGAAGAGGAATAAAGCAATTTTTTGGCTTTATCTGTTTTAAGTGCCTAGGATATGGGTAAGATATAGCCAGGATATGGATAAGATACTTTTCTTGGATATGGGTGCCCAAGATGAGGATAAGGTTGTTTTGGTTTAGCAGGTTGATTTTAAAGCTTATACTTTTTGAAATTTTGTAGATATTGGATTTGTAAAAGATAGGGGATGCTTTTTTGGGCACTTGCCTTGCTCATGTATATATATATACTTGTTGTGTTAGCTTATTTTCTAAGAAAGGTTAATTATGTCTTGAGCTATTGTTATGTTGTCGAAATTGTTCCAGATTTTGAATATAGTGTTGAGAACTCTTGAAGAGCATAAGTTCTGTTATTGTACTGTAATCCATATTTACTTAATAATATGATTGAGTTGGGTGTTTGGGGTGTGGTTTTTTCTCGAAAAGGGTTTTCCCACGTAAATCCTGTATTATGGTTTCATTGCTTAGTTAAATTTGTACGTGCAATCTTTCTATTGTTGCAATAGTTAAAGGGTTTGCAGAATTTTAGCACCCCTCTCCTGTGTTAGATTGGCATAGGGAGTTGTTTCCACATACCCAACTTCCTCATAATTGATGTCAAAGCTTGGCCATGGTATCAGAGCCTAACCAACCTTGATTCTATTGGTGGGTTGAAGGGTTTTTTGTGCTAATCTATTTTTAGTGGGAGTTTTGTAGAGGAAGATTCAATAACCTTATTGCAGGCAAAAGATGGCAAGCACATCAAGTAGAATTGAAATGGAGAAGTTTAATGGCTGTAATTGAGTTGTGGAAACTCAAGATGGAAGATATGCTCGTGGATAGAGATTTGTGGGATGCAATATCCGATACAAAACTAGCCAACACGACTCAAGAAGATTGGGATTTGATGGATTGGAAAGCCAAGGGTTTGATGAGACTTTGCTTGGCTGATTCAGTGCTCTTGAATGTCCATGAAGAAAAGAGTGCAAAATATCTTTGGAAGAAACGTGGAGATGTTTATCAAGCTAAATCCTTGGTAAATAAGTTATTCCTGTGAAAGAAACTTTATTCTTTAAAGATAGAAGATGGAGGATATGTTGCTGACCATATGAATGTATTTAATATGCTTGTTGCATAGTTGAGTTTGGTTGGTGATAAGATTGGAGAGGAGGATTGTTGCATGCTTCTTTTATTTTTTAAAGATAGAAGATGGAGGATTTGTTGTTGACTGCATGAATGCATTTAATATACCTGTTGCACAATTGGGGTCGGTTGGTGATAAGATTGGAGACGAGAATTGTTGCATGCTTCTTTCTATTATGTTCTTTGCTGGACTCGTGGAATCACTTGGTAATAGCTATCAGAAGTACTACTACCAAGTTTGACATGGAGGAGGTGGTTGCGTCACTTCTATTTGAAGATTGCTAAGGAAAAGATGGATGAGGTGGTTACATCGCTTTTATTTGAAGATTGTTGCATCACTTTTATCTAAAGACGAATGAAGGTGGTTGCATTGCTTACATAGTTTAATCCATAAACACTCATATTGTTCTTCATGGAGTATGGAAAAATTATACCTACTAAAGGAAAATAAATAAAAATCCAAGTCTCTAGGGAGATCTAAGTCTCCTAGCAAGTCGAAGGTGAAATGTTGGAACAGTGGAAAAATTGGTCATATCCGTAAAGAGTGCAAGGAGGAGAAGAAAAAGGAAGGTAAAAATAATTTTTGATTCTGACTTTAAAAAATCCTCTCACGATGATGTCGATGCTTTTGTCACAGCCTTGACAACACATGCATCACAAGATGTATGGTTGATAGACTTAGGTGCTTCTTTCCACATGACCTCTCATAGGGGTTGGCTCTCAAAGTACAAAGAATATGATGGTGGGAAAGTGTATCTAGGTGATGATTCTCATTTGAAGATTGTTGGTTGTGGAAAAGTCAAGATTATATTGGCAGAGTGAAGGGGATTGATGGTGTATTGCATATCTTGGGTTTGGCACGAAACCTACTCTCAGTGAGTAAATTTAATCATTTGGGTGTGCATGTTGCTTTCTTTGATGGAGGATGCAAGATGACAAGAGGATCTATGGTGATGGCTAAGGATTTTCAGATTGACACCTTGTTCAAGTTAGATGCATGCACAACTCAATGCAATAGTTCATTTGACAAGCCAAAGAAGATATCTTTGGATTCTTCATCCTCACTGTCGAATCGAGTAGAGAAGTTTGTATCGACTAAATCTGGTGGTTGGGTACTTTGGGTACCTAAGGGTGCTCATTCTTTGGAAATGAAGCTTCTTGTAGAGAAAACAATGTTATGTCACCAAAGACTTGGGTCACATTGGTGAGAAGGGTCTTAGAGCCTTGAAAAATAAAAGCCTTGTTCAAGGCCTTGATAATTGTAATCTTGTGGTCGATTTTTGCGAACAATGTGTATATGGAAAACATCGTGTTTTTTTAATTCCAATTCTCATAAGTCTTCGAGGTTGTTGGATTATGTGCATGCATATGTGTTTGGTCTTGTGAATGTTCCTTTGTTGTCTAGATTTGTGTACTTTGTCTCATTCATAGATGACTATAGTAGGACACTTGTTTATTTTCTTAGAAGTAAAGCTGAAGTCTTTAGTTGGTTTAAGGAGTTTAAGGCTCTCGTTGAAAATCAGACTAGTAGAAAGATTAAGTGTTTGAGGATTAACAATGGTGGTGAGTTTTGTCCGATAGAATTTGATAGGTTTTGTAAGGACCATGGAATTGAGAGACAAAAGACAACTCCATAAACTACACAACAAAATGGAGTTGCGGAGAAGACGATGGAAAGGGCTCGAAGTATGTTGAGTGGTGTTGGCCTTGAATAGAAGCTTTGGGCTGAAGCCATAGCCACTGCATGTTACTTGATCAATGGATCTCCTACTCTGGTGCTTGTTGAAAAGACACCTATGGAGGTGTGGTTTGGTAAATAGCCTTCAATGAGACATCTTAGAGTATTTGGTTGTGAAGCTTACACTCATGCTTCGATTGAGAAGAGCTCTAAGTTGGAGAACAAAGCAGTGAAGTTTATCTTTATTGGCTATGTTATCGGTGTTAAGGGGGTACAAGCTTTGGGATCCAGTGGCCTAGAAGGTTCTCTACAACAAAAGTGGATTTTCTGAGAGATGAAATCTTCCACAATTGAGCTACAACCAAAGAAAGAGGAGAAAAAGAATAAGGAGGTAGTTCAGGTACCCCATACTCCAAGGAGAGGTGTACTACACACTCCTATTGGACCTGATAATGAGGAGAGCTCTAGCAGCTTTGAGCATTTTGAAGAAGAACCTCTATGTCAACCATGGTATGCAGGATGAAATTTTGTGTGGTTTTAAAGGCCTATAAATGCATGAACGCCCCTCACACTTCCTCACACAGCAGTTGGAGAGCAAATAATTTTAACAAAATGTGTCAAATACCTAATTTCTCCTTTAATTGATAAATTTGTGAAAATGGTGTGCAGGATAAAGCTTTGTGTGGTTTCAAAGGAGCAAATAATTTTAACAAAATATGTCAAATACCTATTTCTCCTTCAATTGATAAATTTGTGAAAATGGTATGCAAGCTGAAGTTTTGTGTGTGGTTTCAAAGGCCTTAATTTGAGCTTGGTGGGAAGGGTGTTGCCCCTAGACCTGTATGAGGGGCGTTGCCCCTTGACCTTGCTAGGGGCGTTGCCCCCAAACACCCATGAGGGGTGCTGCCCCCTGCACCCCTGCACCCCCACCAAACTCATTTGATTCATTTTGTAGCTATATTTTGCATAAAATTTATATTTTTTCTAAAAAATATGTTTTTTCAATAATTTAAGTGTTTTAAGGTGTCGAATTTTTGTCCAGTACTCTTCAAGATTTTTTTGGCTTGTTGAACACTCTCTAAGTTTGAGTTTGCGAACTATGACCTCAACAATTGAGGAGGTCTACACGTGTTAGGTGGCAACCAGAAAGGTTTGGTTATTCAATGTTGGATTCTAGTTGTATTTTTTCTTTGATTGCTAACACTGATGAGCCTAGGATTGTTAGAGAGGTTATGTGTATGAATGATGTAGATTCTTGGATGAAAGCCATGGATGAAGAGATGGCTGCATTGAAGAAAAATGATACTTGGGATTTGGTGCCCTTGCCTAAAGGATGGAAACCTGTTGGATGTAAATGGGTGTTCAAGAGAAAATTTGGTCCAGATGGTAGTGTTGAGAAGCATAAGGCACGGTTGGTCACTAAGGGGTATTCTTAGGTGGAGGTAATTGACTATGGTGATATTTTCTCTTTTGTTGCGAAGATGACATCTATTCGGTTCTTGTTATCACTTGAAAAAACATATGTTCTAGAAGTGGAAAAGATGGATATGAAGACAACGTTCTTTCACGGTGACTTGGAGAAAGAAATATATATGTCATAGCCAAAGCATTTTCTGGTTAAAGGTAAAGAAAATATGGTATGCAAGTTGAAAAAGTCTTTGTATGGTTTGAGCAATCTCCTAGAATGTGGTACCAAAAATTTGACACCTATGCGTTGTCTTTGAGATTTCTAATATCTAAATCTGACCATTGTGTATATTTCAAATCTTAATAATGGTCATATTCTTATAATTGCATTGTACATAGATGATATGCTATTTTTTGGGAATGGTAAAAGTATGATTTTAGATTTGAAGTCTCAGTTGTCAGCACAGTTCAAAATGAAGGATCTAGGTTCAATGAGATATATTTTGGGGATGGAGACCAAAAGAGATAGAGCTATTAGAAAGCGTTGGTTAAGCCAAAGCAAGTATGTGAACTTAGTGTTGGAGAGATTCAACATGACAACTTGCAGATAGTTAGTTGTTCTTGTGATGTTGGGGACAAAATTTTTTGTGGAGGATTGTTCAAAATCTCCTATTGAGATGGAGGACATGGCTAGAGTACCATATGTATGCTATGGTTTGTATGAGGCTAGACATTGCCCAATCAGTGGGATTCCTTAGTATATGGCTAATCCTGGATGGCTACATTGGGATGTGGTGAAGAGAATGTTCAGGTATTTGCGAGATACTTCCGACTATTCCATATGTTTTCATTGTTATCATATTGGACCTCACCATTCAATCAGTATTCGTGGATATGTGGATTCAGATTGGGTAGGTGACATTGATAGCAGAAGATTCACTAGTGAATATGTTTTCATGATGTTTGGTGGTGCTATAAGTTGGATGAGTAAGTAGCAAGTTGTAGTCACTTTGTCCACTGTAGAAGAGTACATGGCAGCTACTCATGCTTGTAAGGAAGCCATTTGGCTTAAAAGGTTGTGTTTCGATATTGGTTTTGATGTAGGGAAGATTATTACTTGTTGTAATAGTTAGAGTGCTATTTGCTTAGCAAAAAAGTCCTACTTTCCATGCCAGAATGAAGCACATTGATGTTCAATTTCATTTTGTTTGCGATATCTTAGAAGATGGAAAGGTGAAGTTGGAGAAAGTTGACACTTTGGTGAATGTTATAGATGCATTGACAAAGCTAGCGAGCACAGAGAAATTCAGATGGTGTTCAAGTTCCATGGGCTTTGGGGCCCTGAGTAGTTGATTGCAGTAGACTCTTGATAGGTCTTCGACAAATGGGAAAATGTTGGGATTAAGGTGTCTCAACCTTTGGGTTCTAGCATTAATTAATTGATTATTTGTATTGAACTTTCTATGTTGCCATTCACTTTGTGGGTCCTATTGTTGAGATTGCATCCTGCATGGCAGGTGATGACATATGGCAAGATCCCTATTTTTTAGGAAGTTGGTGCACACTTTAGGAGGTCCCATTGTATAGGAGGATGATGTCATATGTTTCTATATTGGTGAAAAACTATTTTGGCAACTTCCTATATTGACTTGAGAGTCTCGATTAGTAGTTACTATATTAAAATTAAAGAGGAATAAAGCAATTTTTTGGCTTTATCTGTTTTAAGCGCCCAGGATATGGATAAGATTAAGATATGGTCAGGATATGGGTAAGATACTTTTCCTAGATATGGGTGCCCAAGATGAGGATAAGGTTGTTTTGGTTTAGCAGGTTGATTTTAAAGCTCATGCTTTTTGAGCTTTTGCCGCTATTGGATTTGCAAAAGATAGGGGATGCTTTTTTGGGTACCTACCTTGCTCATCTATAAATACTTGCTGTGTTACCTTATTTTGTATGACAGGTTAATTATGTCTTGAGCTATCGTTGTGTTACTAGAATTGTTTCAAATTCTGAAAATAGGGTTGATAACTCTTGAAGAGCATAAACTTTGTTATTGTATTGTAATCGATATTTTATTGAATAATACCTAAGTTACCGGTTCGGTTTTGGGTTCGGGTTCCGGTTCGAGAACCCGGTTCGCCGGTTCGGGAAATTTTTTTTTTTTGGGGTTGGGTTCGTTTTGGGTTCGGTAATACAAAAACATATAAAAATCAGAAATATATATATTTAATAATAATATAATAATATACAAAATTAAAATTTATAATATAATAATATAATATACATATTTGATATTTCATAATAATAAAATATATAATAATTATATAATATACTAATAATATAATAATATATAAATTTAAAATATAATAATATACAAATTTAAAATAATATAATTACATAATTATATTTCCGATAGTCTTAATCTACTCAATATTTAATATATATATTTATTATTAAACAATAAAATTATATAAATAAAACAATATAATATATTAAAAAATTAAAACATTAAACAATGAAATAATAAATATATTAATATATTTTTATCTTTAGAAATTAAAAAAATATTAAACAATTTAATTGATTATCATTAGGATTATCAGTTATTAATTATTATTAATTTATTTATAATATATACACATTAAGATATAATTTATATTATAAATGATAAATGATAAATGTAATATTTTTTTTTTAGTTTTAATCAATAAAATAAAATATTTAAATAATAAAATGAATGCCCTTACGGGCCTCATCTCTTCGTGCGCCTGTGCAGAGGTCTTCCTACGTGGTTTGCCTGCGTGGTCTTCCTGCGTGGTCGCGTTTTTCTTTACCTTCCTTCCATGCCTTCTCTGCCTTCCTTTCATGCCTTCTGCCTTCGGCTTCCTTTCGTGCCCTTCACACTCGAGGCAGATAGAATATGGGTTAAATGACGCAGGCGGGATTTTTGCCTTTTAGGTTTTATTTCGCTTTTTCCGTCAAGCCTCGCCGGAATCTCTTCGGAATCGCTTGGGTATGCCACGACAGGCCTTGAAACGGCCGAAATCATTTGTCTGATCTCCGAAATTGCGTGAAAAAGTGTGCTTGGGTGTGAAATTCTGCCTGGGTTCGAACCAGGTTCGAAATTTTCGAACCCTGTCCGGACCCACAGTCATGGGTCCGGACCCTGGCCGAACCCACAGTCCAAAATACGGACCCAAGCCGAATTTCTTCGAACCGGACCCGAATTCCGGACCCGGATCGAACCCGAATCGAACCCGGGGCCTTTAGTAGCGAATCCGGTAACTTAGAATAATACAATTGAGCTAGGTGTTGGAGTGTGGGTTTTTTCCTGAAAGGGTTTTCCCATGTAAAATCTATGTGCTAAGGTTTCATTGTTTAATTGCTTAATTATTTTTGTGTCCAATCTTTTTGTTGTTTCAATAGTTAAAGGGTTTGAAGAATTTTTGCAACCCTCTCCTATGTTAGGTTGGCGTAGGGAGTTGTTTCCACATACCCGACTTCTTTTCACTAAGTTCTTATGAATTTTATGTTGCTTGATCATCATCTCATGGAATTGTTTCAGATTACAGTCAGAAAATTTTTGCTTGGTTTTTTATATCCAAATCATAGAAGCAATAATCTGCAAAAAATCCTGATTAATCCCAAATTTTTAAAAAATTGTAGGTTGGATGATTTTTTCCACGATTTTTTCCCATTTCAAACTGCAAAATTGCCAAAAAAATGTGTTTAAATCCTGCAAAACAATGCGAATAAAATCACGCTGATTTTCACGTGGAAAAAAAACATGAGACCATAGCTTGTTGCTTACTATTATGCTTTGATAGATTTTTTCCAAGCATCCATAGCTTGTTCGAAAGCACTTGTTTTAGGCTTTTAGCCATAGCAGCAAGGCAGTGAACTGTTTGATAAAAATGCTTTGATAGACATGTATGAAAAATGTGTTAGCATAGACAAGGTAGTGAACTGTTTGAAAAAATACTTCAAAGATATGTGGTCTCATGTTGATGGAATGCCATGACAAATGCTATGGCAAGCAAATTGCTATGGATTGTCATGGCATTCCATCACCATGAGACCACTTTTCTTTGAAGCAATTTTTTCAACCAGTTCACTGCCTTGTCTATACTATTCTTTACTATTATGCTTTGATAGATTTTTGCTAATTTTGTCATGTCCTTCTGATGACATCTCGAATACGGGGATTGGCCTATCATCACGACCCTCGTAGGTATTCTAATGGAATTTTGGATAGAGGTCATTTGGGGCTGGCTCAGCAGGTTAAGTTTGATCGATAGGCTTTCGTTTGGACTTGATCGGAGACTTCTTGCAGAAGTTGCTATTTTTAGCAGTTCCTGGCAGGCAGCGTGGGACCCCTGCTATTTTTAGCAGTATGGCTTTGGCAGTGTTCAGAATCACCTCAGTGTTCGTCAGCTTCAGACGGATCAGTCATCGGGTGAATAACGAGGGAGATATTAATATTTAATTGTATTAATTAAATATTAATTATTTGATGATTATAATATAAAGTTATAATATTAAATTATAACTTAAGTGATTATTCTTGAGGGGGTCGCCATCATCAGAAGGGGCCAAATTGATCATTATAAATTATTATAAAATATTTGGCTGAGACTATGGAGAAATTAAAAGATTAAAAGTTGAATATTTTATTAAAACCCTATTATTAAGGAAATCGCACTTTTGAGAGATATAGTGCATTTGCATTGGGTTTTGAGCCATTATGATGATTATTGATTTTGAGAATTGATCAACTTTGATCTGAGCAAGAGACTTTAGGGTTTCAAGTTCGAATTCCTTGGGGAACGAGCCATCTCCATTGGAAGCAATTCAGAGGGTGTGAAATAACACTTGATTTATTGCCAGCAGAGGTTTCTTCATTCAGGAGGAATCACAGAGCTTCAGAGATATTCATATTCAGGGGTTTCAGAGTAGTATTTTATCCAGAGGTCTTCTATTCATCAAGGCGCCTATTCTTTGATATTCTGGAGGCATTAAAGGGAGCCGTACTGTTATTAAAAGTGTTGCTGCTGTCAGCCGTACCTGTACAGCAGGGCCATACCATCTCATTGAGTCGTACTTCTTCTCTTCATAGAAACGCCTTCTCTTTTGGCATTGGGGCACTATTCCATAAGCCGCAGACACCTGAGAGACCATTCGCCAGCATCCAGAGGAAGGAGAAAGCAATATTTATTGGGAGGCGTGCCTAATCTTCACCTTTTTGGCGTCTCAACCAGCAGACCAGGTTTTCAATAAAAATTGTTATTTTATTATAGCATGCTATCAGATCTTTATTGTATTGATCACAGTTGAACAATAAAAGAAGCGCCTTCAGTAGAACTTGTAATTTCTATCTATATTGGCCGTTAAGTATTTTATTTGAATTTATCATTTATTTTCAAGCAAAAATCGCATTCTTTCATTTCATGCAAAAAACCCTAAAATTGCAAAAATACCAAAAATGTCAGAAAAGACAAACAAAACTATCCGATTGGAAAAACAGAGGAAAACTAGGGTTTCTACACGAAGCATCCATGGCAGCGAAATCACTGTTTTAGGCTTTTAGCCATAGCTACAAGGCAGTTTGATAAAATGCTTTGGTAGACATGTATGAAAAATGTGGTAGCATAGACAAGGCAGTGAACTCTTGAAAAAATGCCTCAAAGAAATGTGGTCTCATGATGATGGATGCCATGACAAGCGGATTGCTATGGATTGTCATGGCATTCCATCACCATGAGACCACATTTCTTTGAGGCATTTTTTCAACCAATTTACTACCTTGTTTATGCTACCACATTTTTCATACATGTCTACCAAAGCATTTTATCAAACAGTTCAGTGGCTTGCTGCTCTGAGACGACATTTCTTTGAGGCATTTTTTCAAAAAGTTCACTGCCTTGTCTATGCTATTGCTTACTATGCGCTTTGATGGATTTTTTCCAACCATCCATAGCTTGTTCGGAAGCACCTGTTTTAGTCTTTTAGCCATAGCAGCAAGGCAGTGAACTGTTTGAAAAAATGCCTCAAAGAAATGTGGTCTCATGGCGATGGAATGCCATGACAAGCACATTGAGATCACATTTCTTTGAGGCATTTTTTCAAACAGTTCACTGCCTTGTCTATGCTATTGCTTACTATTATGCTATGATCGATTTTTTCCAAGTATCCATTGCTTGTTCGAAAGTCCCTGTTTTAGGCTTTTAGCCATAGCAGCAAGGCAGTGAACTGTTTGATAAAATGCTTTGGTAGGCATGTATGAAAAATGTGAGAGCATAGACAAGGCAGTGAGCTGTTTGAAAAATTGCCTCAAAGAAACGTGGTCTCATGGTGATGGATTGCCATGACATCCATGGCAATTTGCTTGTCATGGCATTCCATCACCATCATGGCATTCCATCACCATGAGACCACATTTCTTTGAGGCATTTTTTTCAAACAGTTCATTGCCTTGTCTATGCTATTGCTTGCTATTATGGTTTGATAGATTGTTTCCAAGCATCCATAGCTTGTTCGAAAGAACCCTGTTTTAGGCTTCTAGCCATAGCAGCAAGGCAATGAACTGTTTGATAAAATGCTTTTAGACATGTATGAAAAATGTGGTAGCAGAGACAAGGCAGTGAACTATTTGAAAAAATGCCTCAAAGAAATGTGGTATGGAATGCCATGACAATCAAATTGCTATTGATTGTCATGGCATTCCATCACCATGAGACCACATTTCTTTGAGGCATTTTTTAAACAGTTCACTGCCTTTTCTATGGCTTGTCTATGGATTGTCATGGCATTCCATCACCATGAGACCACATTTCTTTGAGGCATTTTTTCAAACAGTTCACTGCCATGTCTATGGCTTGTCTATGGCTTGTCATGGCATTCCATCACCATGAGACCACATTTCTTTGAGGCATTTTTTCAAACAATTCACTGTCTTGTCTATTCTACCACATTTTTCATACATGTCTACCAAAGCGTTTTATCAAACAGTTCATTGCCTTGCTGCTATGGCTAAAAGCCTAAAACAGGTTCTTTCAAATAAGCTATGGATGCTTGGAAAAAATCTATCAAAGCATAATAGTAAGCAATAGTATAGACAAGGCAGAGAATTGTTTGAAAAATGCCTCAAAGAAATGTGGTCTCATGGTGATGGAATGCCATGACAAGCAAAACTTCTAGCCATAGCAGCAAGGCAGCGAACTGTTCGATAAAATGCTTTGGTAGACATGTATGAAAAATGTGGTAGAATAGACAAGGCAATGAACTGTTCGAAAAAATGCCTCAAAAAAATGTGGTCTCATGGAATGCCATGACAAGCAAATGCAATTGGCAGCCGCTGCTAGCTATTAGTTATGCAATGTGAAGTAATTGCATAACTGCTTAGGTTGACTTTGTAAAAACTATACTGTAATTGAAATTTTGTCATCTATCAGCATCTAGTTATTAGTTATGCAATGTGAAGTAATCCTTTGAGTTTGAAAGATGTGCAATACAATGTAATCAGATTCAACGATATGAATATAAACTACAAAAATCTATTTTTTACAATTCATTAGTTGAACTCTTTATTTTATTTGCTCTCTATATCTCTATGCTATGGAACACATTCTTGTGTCCCAAGGACTGGCCAAGATCCAGTAGAAGAGTACTCATTGCTTCACGAGCACCAACACAAGGGGCACCATCCATTTGTTTGGCAAGGTCTAGATCCCGAAAACCCACTCCCTAAGATCAAGATTATAGATCCCACACACGATGTATATAGTGAAATTTCCAATGTATGGAGTGAAATTTTACAACATCACCACCTCACCAACTTGCAGCCTTTTGGTGCGTTTCCCCACCGGCTTAGCACTGGCATCACACACACCACAACAATTCTCTCAACTTGTAGAAGATGCCATATCAACTCAGCCCCTCAAGTACAGAAGCAGAGCTACCTTCATTGTACCAACCCCCATATCGCTCACCGAGCACATAGATGGCATAATTGATCTTACCCCTGGAGTAATTCTCACACTCTCAGAAATAGTGATACTACAAGGAATTGTCACATCAGGATATTTCCATTACAAATAGTTCTGCCACCACTGCCATTCGTGATACATTCCCTTTTTTGGGCTCCATTATATTTATTTTTGGTATTATTTTTCAATTTTTCCTTTTATAGTTGCACTTTGCCACATTTTTGCCAAGACCCAAGTCCAAGTCAGAATTTTGGACTGCCAAGTTTAATTTAAACAACTATTGTCTAGATTGTATTAGATGTGTGCATAAAATGGATCACAGTGGGGCACTGCAGATTCACTTATAACTAATACTGTTTTTAACACCCTATTGCATGCCTATACTTATGTTCTAATATTTTCACTTTCGATTCTGTGAACATGGATTGGGCAACTTGTATTAGGCAATTGCCACCTGTGCACTTGTTGGTTTTGCATAAAGCAATATATAAATTTAGTATTCTAGACAAACATACATGTCTGAACTATAAAACAAACTCCTATAAATCAGTTATATAAACTGTGTATGTAAAAAATATTCCTTTCAGTCTCAAAATATTATCATGAAAATTTTTCACATTCACAAACATAGAGACATGTCTACACATAAATATGCATATGTTCACCCATCGACCAAAATGAGTGACCCTCCCATATCAAGTAATGAATCCATCATGGGGAAATCAATAAACGCACTTGATTCAACTTCTTTAACAATGCAGCCACAACATCAAGTAACTGATCCTCTACCTGAACATTAATTGCATTGCATAATTTTCATCATCGAATTTATATAGAATGATGGTAATGTGACAATTATTTGCAACATCAATGTAGTAGTTGGTATGAATGAAAAATGTAGATCAATATTCTCCTTGAATATATTGGGCTCCATATGAGGAAAAAACAGTCAAAGATTGAAGAAATTTTTGATAAACTTGTGTACCTTCTGTTTTCTGTGTAAATTTTGTTAAATAAAGAAAAGACTACACTGGTTCTTGGAGCTGCATAATGTTGTTACTATGCTGGAGTTTAATATATTCCCTAAAAGTTCTGATTTCTGGTATTTTGACAGGCAACTGCAATCCTTGCAAAGCTTTTATAATACAGTGAACTCACAGCTAGTAGTTGCTGAGAAATTGGCAAGTCGCCTTTCCCAGCAAATGGAGGCTCTAAATATATCTCCTGACAAATCTGCAAATTCAAAGAATGCAAAAAAGGAATCCTTGTTTAAATCCATTGGTTTATCCCCAGATGAAGCTTGCTTCCTGTCTCCAGATTTGAAGAAATCTTCAAATTCATACTCATTGCAGAAGTTTGCATATTCACCATCATCTACTGCAAGCAAGGGAAGCTCTATTCAAAGAGAGTCAACAACGCAGGAACCAGATTCTTTGAGGAGGAGGAGAGATCCCATTGATAATGTAATCCCTCCACTTTCTCTTGATTTTACTCATAGAATGAGGCCCTCATTAAGCTGGTTTTATTCACGTACTTGTACAGGTTTTACTTGTGAGGACAAGATTTTGTTTGCAATCTTAATAAGATGAATTAAACAATTTCGAATAAATTTGCGCAGCATAAGAATTGATTTCCAAGGATTACTACAATCCCATAGTTGTGAATAAAAGCATAGAGGGATGATAAACAGCCAAGAAATGTATATCATATTTGTTGAAAGATAACTAAACAATGAATCTAATGTGGGAGCTTAGAATTTTCCTTTCGATATATAAATCATTATTGATAATTTCATGGTTACTATTACATTTTTCCTAGAACTGGGTTGGGAACCTGTATGAGATTGTTAAACTCCTTAGTCCACTGGGTTCTGTTTGTCATATCTTCTTAATATATAACTGATTGTAGTTGACATTTCTGATTAAGGCTTATATGCCACATAATAATCCATCTTGACATTAATATTGAAGTTTCAGCTTCCTAAGCCACTTGAATTCATTGCCTTGATATCATGACTTATATCATGACTTACTTTGTTACATCAGAAATGCATTAGCTAACTGTCAATGAGGGAATTTTTTCACCTCAGATTCGTTTTTAGGGTAAATTTTTCTGTTTGTGTTTCCAATTTCTCTTTATGATCGGTACTACCGTACTAGAGGTAGTGCTTCTAGCTTGGTATTTTTACTTATCTAAAAACCAGAATTGTTTTGTCTCAAATAGTAAAACCTCTTTTGTGCTCTTACATTCAAGTGTAGAAATGTTCTTTTAAACAAGCTTAATTTGGCTATTTTTGATAAACAGGAATGGGCTAATGTTGGAACTACAAAGACCACAGTGAAAAGGGCTTCCTTAGCTCCAAGTTCTAGGGCCAACAGAAGTAGATCATCACTGGAGTTAACAGAGAGTTCAATTTCCAAACTGAGGACATCTTCTGCAATGTTTTCCCATGAAGGTTCTCTGTCATCATTAAACCCATCACATATATCTGAAGGAAAGGGTGAGTTTTACAAACTTTCGAGAAAAAATAAATTGTGCTTCACTTCCCTTTGAAGTTAATTGTTTGTTTTTGCATTGATTTTGTTGTCCCTCAAAATGCTTGCTGTGCAGGGGCAAATATTTCAAATGATGCCACTGCTAGTGAATCTGCTGGACCTTCATCTGAATTATTTTTTAAACGGTCAAATTACCATTCACAGTCACTACAAAACATATCAAATCAGGCATCAAATGCTTCAGTAAACAGAAAAAGCGCAGATAAAACACTTGAAAAGCACGATTCTGATGTAGTGGCGATCTCTTCTGTTATTTCTGCACGGCCCAAAACAAGGGCACCCAATAGGAGCCCAACTTCCCATGGACCCACAGTTGGAAGGCAATCTGAAGGTGTGATGAGTACAAAACCAAGTTCAGTAAAGAGCAGCTTGGAATTTACAACCAAACCATCTTTTTCTTTTTCTAACACCAAGACACCTATTGGAAATAGTATTGAGAGAAGTACCTCTGGCATTGATGATGGAACAAAAGTCTTGCAACAACATGAGTTGGTGTCTGCTCAAATTAAGTCCGTTTGTATAAACAATGGAAAAGAAGCAACTGAATTGAACAATGCTGCTTCAGATTATACAGCATCAGATGCAAAATTGTGTGAAAGCTCACAACCTTCTGCTTTGTTGCAAGTATCAAATCTATCTGCATCATCAAAATCCACAAAAGAGGATAAAAAGCCATCAAATGCCGAAGCTTCTGATTATGCTTCCGAACATACAAGTTTATCTCCTACGATGCAATCTGCAAAGCCTTTTGTCTTTAGCATGCCTACAGGCAGTGGTAGTGTATCTCAAAGTGCAAACACTTTGCCTGGGACAAAGTCCTCTTTAAATACTTCTTCAGGTTCAGAGAATAAGTTTACATTTTCTAAAGGACCTTCATTGTTTGGCTCAAAACCACAAGATTCTGTTGTATCTGATGCTGCTTCTCAGCCCAAGTCATTTTCGTTTGGCATGCCATCTTTAGCAACTTCTAGTGGGCAAAACGTGATGCCTTCAGATCATGAAGTTAAAAATTTAACACCTCAAGGTTCATTGTTGTTTGGTTCAAAACCACAAAATGCCATTCCATCTGTAGCTGCCACTCGATCAAACTCCTTTTCTTCCAACTTTTCATCTCTGTCTACTGCTAGTGTGAAAAGTGTAACAGCACAATCTAGTAGCTCTGTAGCATTTCCAGCAGTCACTGATTCACCTAGTAACGAAAGCATCACTCTGGTTTCTGGTTTGGGAGGAGGGCTGGCAGCTAGCGACCAGTTTCAAGCAGGAGGGACAAAACCTTCTGAACTTGATATGTCCTCTTTGGGCACTTCATCATCTAGCCAATTTTCTTCATCTTCCTCTGCAGCAGCAGCTGTCTCCTCCACAGCACAGACATCTGCTTCACCGGTTTCTCCATTTGTGTTATCTTCCTCACAGACAAAACCATCATTTACAGGATTTACTGCCAACCCTACTGTAGCTTCCACTCCAACTTTCTCTTTCTCATCAGCAGCAGCATCAGGTTTTGGACAGTTTTCTGCTCCTGTTTCTGGATCGTCAGGTTTTGGAAGTCAAACAAATGTAGTGTCCAATGTCGCTACATCTTTTGGATTTTCCAATTCTGCAAACATACATCTGACTTCTCAGCAAAGTCATGCTGCTTCCAGCCATGGGCAAAATGCAGCAGTTTTATCCCCTGAGCAGAAAACTCTCTCCTCTCTAACTTCATCACCTTTTGGGCAGAGTATAATATCAGGTTCTTTATCAGCAATGATCTCTGCTGTTACAAATGAGGAAGACATGGAAGAGGAAGCTACTACTCAAACAGCTGATGTAAATATTGGAAGTTTCGGTGGATTTGGGCTTGGATCTGCTACATCTACGGTACCAAAATCCAATCCATTTGGAGGGCCATTGATTACTAGTCAGCCAAATCCCGCATTTTCACTCAATAACCCTACTGGTGAATTATTTAAACCAGCATCCTTCAGTATACCTGAGGTCCAGTCATCTTCACAATCAAGTCCAAACCTATTTGGAAGCAGTTTAGGAAGTAGTGGTGGAATCTATCCTTCCACTGCTTCAGCTAGTTCGTTTGGCCAACCGGCTCACCCTGGCCCTGGGCAACAGGCCCTTGGAAGTGCTTTAGGAGCTTTTGGTCAATCAAGGCAAATAGGGCTTGGTAGTGGTTTTGGAGCAGGCTTTGGTTCTCCAAGTTCACTTTCAGGTAGTGGATTTAAAGCAGCAGCTCCTGGGGGTGGATTTGCTGCAGCTGCAGTTGGGGGTGGATTTGCTGCAGCAGCATCTGGAAGTGGATTTGCTGCAGCCGCCACTGCAGGAGCCAGTGGCTTTGCAGGTGAATTAATGGGTTGTTAAATGCTGTAGCATTTGCATGTGAATGGAAGATGCTTGTTCTTCTAAAATTTAAATAGAAAACAAAATTATTTTGGATTGATATTTCTCTTAATCTTCCTGATAATCATTGTTTAGCATGAGTTTAGAGTACCTATAATGTATGCTTACACGCTGGTATTCTTGTTGCCTCCTTGTTTTAACTTTGTGCCTATTATGAATTTTTGCACTCTGTTATGCAGGAGGGGGCTTCCAGTCGTTTGGTGGGAATCAAGGTAGCAGTGGATTTGCATCTTTTAGAGGAGGGTCAACTGGTTCAACAAATCCACCTCAAGAATTTTTTACTCAAATTAGAAAGTAGCTTCAATTTGAATGATCGGTTGCATGGCATTTCACTAAGCAAGGTTTCTCAAAGATTTCTTATGCCCAGCAATTTGCCTTAGAAAGTGGTGAAGGTATGAGAGTTGATCGCATAGTTCATAATTGTGGTAAAATATTTTCCTTTAAAAAGTAAAATCCGATGCACTCATCCAAGTTATCTTTTGTTGCTATAAATTGAACAGAATATGAAGATCTAGAAAACTACCAATAAAAAATGTAATTCTATGTTATTTAAAGCAACTAGGTATATGTTGCATTTCGAGTACATCTAAGTTATGACACTTTCAAATGCGTTGTTTGACTTGGTGGATGTTAATATGTTGAAGTATTATACTTAATTTTAAATAACCATGCGTTGTAATCATCAGGGTGGTGATTCTGGAATGTATATCAAATTTTGGCTGAAGAACTTCCGTGCTTCAACACAGAGTGGAGTGGAGGAATCAATTTGCGTCCTGTGTTTTGCAGGAATAGTTCTCTGTTGCATATTTGTGACACTATACTGAGGAACTTCTGTGGTGGTGGTAAGAGACCACATACTACCGTTATTGTGTGAGATTTTCCAAAAGCACTTGCCGTATAGATGGACCTGTACAGAGAATATACAGTTTTGCTTCTATATTCTGATTTTAAGTGGAAATGTCTTTGGGCAATGTAATTTCTTTTCAATGTCGCTCAAGGGCAATGTGTACCTCATATTATTATTATTTTGTGCCCAAAAAGGATATAAATTATGGAGGCAAAACACACACACACAGTGAACAGTTGCAACAAAACTATTTTGCTGGTTCAAAAATACAAAGGCTACATAGTGGCTAGTTGATGGCAATCTTGTATTAAATTTAAGTGGTGGATGATTCTAGATATTAGAATTCCAGTAATTATGAGACAGAAACATGAGGAAGAGGCGGGACCATGCATTAAGTTCAAAATAATATTTAGGATAGAACAGTCCTATAATTAACTGTCTCATTAGGGTTCAGGGTAATAGTTTTATGGGTATAGTTAATGATAAATTGATATTTATAATGAGCCATAGAAATATGCAAATAGAGGAGGGAACATGTATTAAGTTCAAGATAATATTTTGAAAAGGATATAGTTGTCATGCCCATAATTTTTGAACTTCAAAAAATAAAAAATCTAATTAGCATTGTAATTATCGTGATGAGATAAGAGGGTTGTGTCCTTCCCCATGCATACCACTAGGGCGATGCATTATCCTAACTTAATCAAATTGATTTAATTAGAGATTTGTTATAATAAATCTAACATTTGTGTGATTTAGTTAAAAGACCCAATGATCTAAACTAATGGAATATTATTGTTATTTAAGAATATGGGTATCATTAATAGTGTTATTTGATAATCTACAATTCACTTTTATTCCCACTATTCATACATCATCAATATAATATTTATCTATTGTAATCATTATTCAATACCATTCACAAGAGTAATTATAATAATTATTTAAAATTACCTCTTAACTAATTATTAAATTATCTAAGTTTACCATTTAAGTAATTATAATGGTAACCAAAAATTAGTTAAGTTTACCATTTAAGTAATTATCACATTAACCAAGAATCTATTTAAATTTACCATATAAGAAATTATTACTGTAATAAAGAAATTAGTTAAATTTACCATTTAAATAATTGTTATGATAATCAAGAATTATTAAAATTTACCAAGCAATCAATAGCCTTATATTTATATTATCTTTTACTCCATTATTATACTAATTTTATTATTAATGGAAATATTGTTGAAAATAGCATCTTATAAATAATTTCTAAATAAAAATATTACTTTCAATATCTATTTTGTTTTTAAAATGTGTGAAGCCCGCATTTCCCCATAATACTAAGTAAAAATTATTCTTGTAATTAATGCAGCTATTAGTAATTTATTTAATTATTATTATTATTATTTTTTTCTCCATACTAAAATATTCCAAATTATATAATGTTATTATTGATCACTAATAAAAGTTAACTCTAAAAAAGTAATCTTATTATTAATCTTTTTTTTTTAATTATTGAACAAGAATAATATCCGGCACAACTTGCTGACAATATCGTAATCTTTAATGGTTGGTTGGGTCTTATCCAAAAAAAATTATTGAGTAGTTATTATAGCATATGGATGGATTAGGTTTGAAATCATCCATTTAAAATTTATGCCAGTATTTGATTTAACATAAAAATAAAACTAACACAAAGGAATACATCACATTTCATTTAATAGACACACTTATACACCACATTTATTTGAACTCACAACTAGCTACCTTACATAAAGGCCCTCACAAAGGGTACATATAAGGGATCATACTAGATGTCCACCACCCTTATCCCAAGTCAGATACCCTGTATCTCATACTTGGGGCACAACACATTTACTGGTTTTCACTTCACATGTCATAACATAATACACTTTATGAAATTCACCATATTGTAGAACAAAATCAATTCACTTACATACACTTATTTTTCTTTAAACAATATTCACTTTGCTTCTTAATTTTGTACATATCTACTCGCTTTGCATAGGTAAAAGGAATCACTAGTTGATGCACAAATGCAACTTATGTATATTACTCCATTGTCCTAGAATTTAACAATACATGGTACACCGCACTTCCCATCTTACTAAGTGTTTGACATCGCATATATGATCAAGATCGATTTTCTATATTTATCCATACCATTATTCTTCTTTCATTCAACTATGTTTGTTATGTTCATTAACATATCAATATGGGTAATTCCACTATATTTTTCACAACATGCTAAGGAAAATTTCTCACTTAATAGGGAAGATAGCCAACCATTTTTGAAACACTATAATATGAGAAAAAAAAGCACACTCAATGCACAACACACATGATAAACCATGGAATATTAGTTCACCCCACTCGTTAATATCATTTTACAATTCTTGCATTTTGCTATCTAAGGTTGAACTATTTGCTCACATGTTATAATCATTATTTTTACAATCACAGTTCTATCTATAAAAATCCATAGTGACTAAAAGCCTTGAATTTTTTTTATCTACTTTTTAAAATTTTATCCTTTACATTTGGATATATATGTTCTTCCCTCAAAGATTAGGTATAGTTAATGGTATATAATACACAACATTAGTAGAAAGTTGTACAAGTATACTTTAGTGTCCCTTATCTATATAGCTAACTTCCCAATCACTTAATATACTGTGAATATAATTCATTACTCAATTTATAATTTCACTAATTGATTTTTTATTTTTTTGAGATCTACAACTTCCAAGGTCAACACCTAATTGATTACATTACTACTTACTAGAAGGCATGTACTCTTTTCTTATTTTGGTACCATCAAGCCTTCAGTCCAAGTAGCTATGTATAAGGAGTAGTTATAGCGGGTGCCCTTGATAACATTGTAACTCTGAATGCATATTTTGACAAGGTCTCTTCACCCAAATTTTAAGCTTAATTACTAAAAAAAATTTATTTACACATTACTCCAATCAATTCTCACCAATTATGACTTAGTTGTAATTTATACATTCTCACCTTTGACGCAAATTTTAGTAACCATGTTCTTTCACTTGTTTTAGTCATGGATAAGACAACTCAAAGTTTTAATAGCCGTTGTAGCTTTATTTAGTTTTAGTAGCCGTTGTAGCTTTATTTCCCAGCTGTATTGAAAATTCGTCATCAAAATGCCTTTTTTGTAAATCTGAAAATTCCTCCACTTCAACATTTTTTGAAACAATCAAATCTGAGATATTTATTACTTCCTCTAGGTATATCACTAATTGGCAATGACACAAAATTCTGATGCACACAACCATCATCATGCATATGCGCAACAATATGGTGGATGATGAAGCATATTCACTCAACAGTGAGCAAATCTCAGATCTACTGGAAATGGAGTTTATAAAATATGCACATCAAGATTCAAAAAATTCATTTCTAGCATTAATTGATTCAAATGTACACAATGATGACTATGTGGATCAGGAATTTTTGTCATTACCAGTTAGTCATATGAGAGGGATAGAAATTTTTTCAGGTTTGGTTGTCTTAGAAAAGGTTGATATGACATAATTTTTTGACTTTCAAGAGAAGTATTCTGATGATGGATTTTTAGTACAGCTGGGAGATCATTTTATAACACATAATAGTGAGCAAAATAATGAAGAAAGTTGCATTGAATGTGCATACACACTGAATGTTGAAGATGACGAAAATCTACTTCATGATGATGGAGAATATGAACTGCAAAATGGTGAAAGGAATTTTTGTCAAGCTGAGCACAATAATTTTTTGAAAATTTTCAATAATAGCGACAGAGTGGATTACATGAATATTCTCAAGGGGAATTTGATGAAAACAAAACAGAGCAAGGTGTTTGATAGGGGCAAATAGGGGCAGTTATTTCTGGTGGCATTGTGCCATCAGTTATGGTATGGTTTTTCAAAACCATGTTAGCTCATGATATAAAAGAGTTTCAAGTTTGCTGCTCAAATGGATAAATACTTGGTCTGCTCTTCCAGTGATCTAGATTCTTGCAATGATTTCACAATCATTCATCCCTAGATGGAGGCACTATTGAGACCTAAAATTTCATACAAATTTTAGGGTTCCCATAATGTAAAATTGGATTTTAACACTCAGATAAATAATTAAAAAGATAGCCTGTGGAGTACATTTAAAAAAAAAAAACACAATTCTGGTCATTTTCATGCAATGCCATCTTGCAAACATGTTCCCCTACCCTCAAATAACATCTAGTGAAGTTTCATGGCTTTTGAAGATCATTTGATCAGTTTTATAAAGCAGTATTGGAGGCTACTTGACTCATTCAGATCACAATGCAAGAAACAAATCTTGATCATTATCCGCTTCAGTCTTGATGTGTTCTTGAGGAATGCACATTAAATGTATTTTCCAAAGGATTCCGTAAGGTTGTCTATCTTCTCAGGTAAAGATGATTGTCATTGTGGAGCACGTGTAATATTACTTTCCAAATGCATTTTAGAGTACAAGTTCAATAAAATTGAATGAAGCTGCATTTAGCACTTGTTTTGTCAACTTTCATGACAATGAACATGGAACTCTGGGGGCCATTGGAATTGCAAAAAATTTAGATTTTTGGCACAGCAAGAATTGGTCAGGAGGATTTATTCATCTCTATAAACTTGTGGATGATGGGAGATAACTTAAACTTCTGCATAAAACACCAGTCGATGGAGTACCACTGGAATTATGTCAATTCCAAGGTTTCCTATTGGTTGGAATTGAGCAAGCACTGATAATTTATGATTTGGGCAAAAGGAAATTACTTTGGAAATGTGAGAATAAGCTTTTCCCTAATACAATTGTATCCATTCTTACATATGGGGATCGGATTTATGTTGGAGATATTCATGAGTCATTTCAATATATAGAGTATTGGTGAGATGAGAATCAACTTTATATATTTGCAGACAATTGTGTTCCTCGTTGGTTAACACCTTCATTGCACATGGACTTTGATACAGTGGACAAAGGTGCAGAACTTGCACTTGTGCATCTCTATATCACTAGAAGGAAATGTTGTCTGATGGAGAACGAGCCTCTTCAAATCTCCGTAGGTGTCTTAGTTTCCCTATGAATTAACATAAGATGAATGTATATTGTTGAAGGGTTATTGAAATTTCCCAAGGATACGAGTATGAAAAACAACAGATGAAATCATTAAGAAACAAATCAATAAAGAAAGATAACAAAAAAATGAATGTTGGATAAATTAAGGATATTCCTCTAGATTTAGACAATGAAGAAGCAGATGTACCAAAAGAAAAAGGAAAATAGAACATGATTAAAACAATCCAGAAACAAGATATTTCAAGGCAAGAACCAAACAGGATGAATGTTGATCGTATATAAACATTAATCAAATGAGCACTGTTGAACATTGTTTTAGAACCCGCAAACTTCATGAAAAGCCACAAAGAAATTGGGTCATTCGGTGGATTGCCTGAAGATGGAGAATATTAGCACACTAATACGCGTATAGGCAAGTGATGCAAGAAATAAGAAGCAATATACCCACAGTTTGGAAGCTCGATGGCACATCAACAATTATCTTTTGCAAGCAAAAAAAAAAAGAGAGTAGATTGGGAGCAATCAAGGCAAAAATGGAGTATAAGATTATTGATCGATTAAAACAAGGATTTGGTTCAAATCAATTAAATTAAACACACAATGAAATAAAACAGAGGCGGGATCAAGTGATTCTATGGCACAAAATCGAGGTATGGCATAAAATGGAGGTGTTTGCAGAGAAAGTATTTAAGCACATTTATGGAAGCGCAGAAGGAGAAAACACATATTGGTTTTAATAAAAGAGAAAGAATTTGGTTGATACGATGACACTCACAAGATTTAGAAGTGTTGAAATCCAACGGGAAGTAGTATTTCATTGCTTCGCAGGAAGAACAGAGTTAAAAAGCAAAAGCCCTAAGTGCATCGCTAAGAGAAACATAATCAAGGTAAAGTCTTGCCAAGTGTGTTTGTCACACCGATGAAAGAAATGAAATGAAATGAAAATTTTTAATGACGTCCACGAGGCCAAAGAAGCCTAAGGGACCCAAGATCAGCACAAGAGCCACCCACAAAAAGGCCCTAAACAGATTGTAAACTCCGTTCGAGATCAGCCCTCCTGCAGTGAATTTTGATGATGAAGTTTGCAGCTTTGTCTAACCTTGATTCTTCAAATACAGTGTTTAAATTATCGACCTGCACGGTGTCACCATAACTAGCCCGGATGTCTTTATACGCTGAGCACTCCATGGTGAAATGCCATTCCATCTCCACCATACCCATGTTACAAAAACGACATTTTCTATTTTCCCACTCCTCGTTAGGAACCACCCACCTGCCCGTTTCGCACCTAAGATGATGTGAACTAGTACGCAATTGAGCAATCAACATTTTTGCTTTCCATTTGATATTCGCGCCTATATAGGCTATTTCTTCGTGGTCCCTCGTGGGATTGAATTCTTTGATATAATAATCCTTTTTACGTCCTGCTTTTTTCATCCATATAGCATATTTAAATTTTTCTCTCACATATTTTTTTATTTCTTCATTTGTGTTTGGGCATTCATGCATCTCAACATCCCATTTTTTCATCCATTTGATATTTTGTTTCATCCAGGTGTTCTTTCTTCTAGTTAGCTCTTCTTTCATGATTAACTTAGGCCACCGATGACTCTCCATATTCTGGACCTTCTTTAGGTAGCTTAATAACCGAATCATCGCCGAGGCCTCCAAGGGAAAAGTACCGGTCTCAGCCAATAAAATCTCATAGGGCACTGTAGTCTTAAGCTTGAGGCTGCTTATAATTAGATGTTTTTGTATTCTTTCCACTTGTCTCCATTTCTAGTCTGACATATTGCTGCCCCAAATTTCACACCCATATAGAATCACCGGAGTGACAAGAAGCCCAAAAAGCGTTCTTTTAGTTTTCCAATCCCATAATTCAGCATTTCTACATCTATTTTGGAGAGAGTATAGCGCTTTCCAACCTCCCTGAATTCTTTTTGCTCTACATGTTTCCCAACTAAGTTTGTTGTGAAAATCAAGCCCAAGGTACTTGTACTCTTCCACTATTTCCAACGGTCTACTTTCAAAGAGAAATTCAATTTGCTGTTTTTTCCTCCGCAGCGAGAAGATCATTATTTTGGTTTTGCTAGTGTTCACTTGCATCCCGACCTCTTGACAAAATGTTTCAAGAGCCTTCAAATGCTTTCTCAAATCAAGCGCAGTTTTAGCAATTAATATGAGATCATCAGCATAAAAGAGCAATTTTATTACAAAATTGGCCAAATGAATGCCATTCCCACCAACCTTGTCTAACCATTCTTCCAACTTATCAATGTAAAGCCCAAATAATGTTGGGGAAAGCGGGCAGCCCTGCTTGACACCAACATCGCTGCCAAAGGATTCTGACATACCATCATTGGTTCTGATTTTAGCTCTGACCTGCTCATAGAGTCTATGAATAGCTGCCCTAAGCTCATGCGGAACTCCCAAATCCTCCATTCTCTTCCATAACTTACCCCGTGGCACTGTGTCAAAGGCTTTTTTAAAGTCAACAAAGCAACAATAAGCTTCATCGCCTTGAACATCCCAAATTTTCTTGATCAAGAATCTAAGGGTAACCCCATGGTCAATAGTGGAATGTTTGGGCCTAAAACCAGCTTGTCCCTCAGCCCTTTTTCCCTCTTGTTCAGCCCAACTGCTAATCCTACGCTCAATCATGCTTCCAAAAATTTTTCCAAGAAGAGGATTAATCATAATAGTGCGGTAGTTTGATGGGTTATTTATGTCACCACTTTTGTGCAAGGGAATAACAACACTAGTGGTCCATCCTTCCGGAAAGCCTTCTTGAATAACCCTGTTGAAAATGCCCCTGATACAGGGTGCAAGGACCTCGATACCCCACTTTAGATGCTCTGCTTGCAGCCCATCAATATCTTGTGCTTTCCCACCTGCCAACCTTCTTATGCCTTGACTAACATCTTCAACGGTGAACAATTCAATGTCTGCGTTGATTATTGGAGGTCTATGTTTATCCTGCTCACGCTCATAGAGAAGTTTTGCATAGTCTAGCCATTGCAAGCTTGTAATATTATTTTCTATTTGTTTTCTTTTCTGCTGTAGCTCCTTCCAAAATTTCTTGGGATTGTTCTTTCCAAGGGTAATCAGCTTCAATCTTCTTGTACTTACATATTTTTCTTTTTTACTTCGTATCACCCTTTCATACTCTTTCTTGTTTTCTATTGTCATTCCCTCCTCTCGGAGCTTCCTTTTTGTTAACTTGCACTCTTCATCGAACCATGGGTTTGCTGGGAAAGTATTTGCATTTCCTCTCTTGGGTTTACTCCTCTTACACTCATCCAAAGCTTTGTGTATTAGAGGAATCAATGTGTTCTTGTTTATTGAGCGCTGCTTTATGTAATCTGATTTTTTTCCAGATTCCTGAAAGAGATTTTTGAGGGCATCTTTGAAAATTTTCTGATTTTCTTGAGTCATGAGAATCCTTCCTTGTGGGGGGGCTTTCTTCTTGCTGATAAGATTTTGCTCCCCTTGCTGCTTGATTATGTGGATGTCAAGTTTTACATATATTGGATTGTGATATGATTTCAACTCTATTGGATATTTACCAATCACAAGCTCCATTATCCTTGTATAGTTACGAGATAGAATGACATAATCCACCACACTTTGCCCATTTGAGGTCTTACAAGTGATGTTGCCTGATCTTGGCCATGATCTCATACCATTGCATATTACCAAGTTGAATAAACTGCATACACCCAACAATTCTGCCCCAAAGTGCGTGACATTACATTTATTATCTTGAGAGTTTCGTTCCCAAAGTTGATGGTTCTCTTCTTCTAGCCATAACAGATCATCTTTCTCTTTATATTTGCTTTTCAAGTTAAGAGCTTGAGTGTTAGCTGTCCTAGCATTAAAGTCACCTATTAATATAACTTCCCCCATAGTGTTAAACACCGAAATGTCTTTTTTGAGAGAGGCAAAGGGATCTTCACGGTCAAGACTCCTTTTCTTATAAATTTTGGAGCCTTTTGGAGCGAAGTAGCAAGCAGCCAATCTAATTGTAGTCTGATTTTCTGTTATTTTTAACCATATGTACTGTTTGTTTGGGTCTTCTTTCTCTACTTTTATATTTTTGTCCCATGATTCTTTGATTAGGACTGCAACTCCACCATGACCTTTTCCATTTTCCGTTCTCTCATTCAAAATTGAGATCTTTTTATATCCTTCAAAATCTGGAATTTTACACCCTTCATGTTCATGAGTTTCAGTAAGGATAATAATGTCTTTTCCAACTGCTATGGGCCCTAAACCAGGTCCTCTTCTCCATGGATAACCTCTGCAATTCCAACTTACCATAGTTAAATATTCCTGGGGGGCCCCGAGTTCCTATTTTTGGTGTGTGACTCTATTACTGACTTGGGCCTTACCATTTTGCAACCAAGCCCATTTACCTTCACTTCTTGCTGTTTTTACCTTTTCCCACTCTTTTCGTCTTTCTTCTTGCTGAGTTATGGTTAGGTCCTCATCAAGGTAGATTTGTGTACCTTTAAGGAACCTCTTGTTCCTTAATAGCACATTTTTGTCCTCAAGTTTCCCCAAGGTAACTCTTATGTGCCTATTCTTGCCACCTTCTATCCATTTTCCAATCCTATTTGCCTGCAAAATAATCCCTGACCAATGAAGTTCATCTTGAAAGAAATCCCTTGCTAACTCTTTTGTGGTTTCTAACTCACCGTAGTCTTTTAGCCCTTTGACAATGACATTCATAGTCCTATCATTTTTTAGTAAGAGAATATCTTGAAAGAGTATATCGGCAAGAGAATGGTGCTCGGGGTGAGTATTTACCGAAAATGAAAGATCACGCCGATGAGAAATTTAGTAAGAGAACATACTAACTTCTTCGGTGAAAGAAGTGAAATCGGTGTAAAGTTCCCCGATAAAGCATGTCACGTCGAAGCTTGAAAAAAGAAGTGAATATTAAAATGAATACTATCGGTGGAAGTAAAAAAAAATTAATATTAGATTACGGAATGGTAAAATGATAGATTATTAAATAAAATAAAGGTGAAGAAATAATGTGTTTCCTTCTTGAGATAAAGTATTTCCATCGAAGACATGAATTTTTTCAAAGGGAGTTATAAGGTCAATAAATTGTTTTACCAAAGGAAAGCAAAAGGGTAAAATTTTATAAAATATTTGCACAGAGAAGTGGAATTTTTTCACCAATGGAGTCCAAAGGAGGATAATTATTTTACCCATGTAAAGCGTGAATGACAAAATTTATAAAATATTTATTTTAGGGTTAGGTATTCTTCACCAATAAATTGAAAGAGAAGATAAATGGAGAGAAAAACATATTTACTGAAGGAGTTATAAAGCAGGTAATTAACTAATTGGTCAAAAGTAAAGATTTCCAGCAAGGGATAATTGTTGAAGTTAATTTTTGTGAAGATGCAAAGACGAAGATTAAAGTTAAATATTTACGTTTGCTGGAAGCAAATAATTAAATATTTTGTTAAACAAGAATAATGAAGCGTTGCATGGAAGAGATATGAAACGTTGTGACCCTAAAAAGGAAATGTATATATGCAAAGTAAAATTGTATCAAAGGAGAGATTTTTAGAAGAAATAAGTAGGTTAGGTAATTGGATAGGGTGAACTGTTGCGAAATAAAACATCATGCTATATATTGTAAAATCTTTTTTAATTATTTAATGGAGAAGAATACATTTATCTGGTGATCCAATTATGGTGTCAATTTTTTGTGATAATAAACCTATTTGTGACGATAACCCTAACTCTAACCCTAACCCTAATCCCTATTCGTGATAATAAACCTATTCGTGACGATAACCCTAACTCTAACCATAACCATAACCCTAACCTTAACCCTAATCCTAACCCTAACACTAACCCTAACCCTAATCCTATTCGTGATGATAATCCTAACCCTAACCCTAACCATAACCATAACCCTAATGCTAACCTTAACCGTAATCCCTATTCATGATGATAAACCTATCCATGACCCTAATCGTATTCATGATGATAAACCTAACCCTAATCGTAACCCTAACACTAACCCTAACCCTAATCCTATCTGTGATGATAATCTTATTCATGATGATAAACCTAACCCTAACCCTAACCATAACCTAACCCTAGTTGTCTTTAAAAAGTTACATGGGATAACTCTTTCCTTGTTGAAAAACACATATTCTTGAAGGGGACAATTGTCTTTAAAAAGTTGCATTCCACATGTCATGGCTATTACTGTGGCCTCACAAATTTCTCCCATTGCAATTACCATTAGATTTTAATTACTGTGGCCTAATAATTAGAAGTTGTCAAACGAAAAAATAGGCTATGATAGGTAAGGCTTTGGTCCAAATGGTGGGAACCGATTCATACTATCCGTGGCAACATTTTTGGTACGAATGTATAGAGAAAAAGTCATTTTTTCTAGGTAGATGTTTTAGAATTTTTTGTATTACTTATTTCATTAAGGTTATTACTAGCATATTGACATTGAGAGCTTCATATTAGCTTGTTCCCAAAGCATTTTGGATCAAGTTGATTGACTTTTGATTGCTTTGGGATTGAAGGTCAAGAGGCAAAGTTTTGTGCAATTGATTGTAAGTTTTCATTTAGGTAATTGAATATGGGAGAAATAGTCTACGAATTTTCTATTTAGTTTTGTGTTTACTTAGGTTGAATATGTCGATGTTTACATGGTTTCACTTCTAGTCTAATTTCTAATACTATTTATCCAAGATTATTATTGTATTTTTCTAGTTTCTTTTTGAGTGATATAAAATCGATCTGGTTCAATTTTGATGTATATGAGAATGATTCCAAAATTTAAATCTTCAAATTCAAATTTCAAAGGTTTTACTCATTTCTATTAATTGTTATGAGTTGACTTGACACACAGTTTTGTGACATGTTGCTATGTTATGGTATAAAAGAGTACATCAAAGAGAAAATCAATAGAACACACTTAAATCTCTAAAGGGAAAGAAAGAATTTGATCAACATCATTATATAGGTCAAATGCATGTTTGTGCGTGTTATCTTTAATATAACTCAACACCTTAAATCTTGCATGCCAAAGGGTTTGACCCAGGTGAACCCATTTACTTATTGAGATGAAAAGCTCCTAAACAACGTCTCTAGCACCACCTTCACAGATCCATCTATCAAGAAGGTGAAGGAGAGTAATTTTAGGTGCACATTCTAACAAATCATTTTGCATAGTAAATATTTGATCAAGTTTGTGATAGTTGAGATCAAATTTGTGACACTTGGGATCAACCTCCATTTTTCTATGTTAGTTCAGATTTTGAGATATTCATCAAATCAAGGTCATTCTTTTCTAGAAGTGACAAATTAATTTAACACATCACCAACATCATTCAAGATTTCATCATTAGTTGTAGAGCTAAGCACTAATATTCCATAATCTTTAGTTTTGACCTTCTTTTCTTTTTAGGGTTTTTAGAATTTTTTAAATTGTATAGTCTTATTTTTAGATGTGATCCCCTTTTTACTTGCGTGTTTCATAGATATATCTTCCTTTAGGGATTTGTGATCCATTGTGTACTCTTTCTTTCACCTATCATACCCACTATTATTTTTTGCCTCTAGGTTTTCATTTGCTAATTTATTTCCAATTTAGAGTTCTTGATATATATATATATATATATATATATATATGGCTTCTTACATTCTTTTATAATATAATTGATTCTAGGGTTTGAATCCACCCTTTATTTGTGTGTAATTGATTTATCTTTATTAGGGTTTGTGCCTCTACTATATGATCTTCCCTTGATCCACACCCACACACCCACCTTGTTCTTCATGTTGATATATTTGTTATGATAGATTCTCATGTTCCATTATCTTTAGCCTCTATTCATGCTAATATTATATATTTTGATATGTTAATATACTTTCTAGCATTTGATCTCACCATCCTTGATTATTTCATGTCCTTTTATATTATACACAGGCTTATATTATCTATGGAGGTCTTGTTCCATCATGTTTGTACCTTTTCCTCTATCATTCATTTATTTATTTTCCTTCCTTCCCTCTTCTATACCCTCACTTTACCTATCCATTAACCTCTTGTTGTTTTTCCATCTATCTGATATCATGTGTTGCAACTATGATGAGAAAACATGTGACATGATTTATGAAAAAATGGGTCTAAAAGGTTATCAGGTTTGTATGAAACATTTTCCTTGTTAAAGACTGGCCACTATCATTAGTAGCTGGGTTATATTTTATTTTATTTTTTTAAATAAGAGTGATAATCTGAA